>VZRX01003972.1:1451-39103 GCA_013398075.1 Notiomystis cincta | reverse complement strand
CCCAGCTCTGTCCCAGCTCTGTCCCCGGCTCTGTCCCCAGCTCTGTCCCAGCTCTGTCCCAGCTCTGTCCCGGCTCTGTCCCCGGCTCTGTCCCGGCTCTGTCCCCGGCTCTGTCCCCGGCTCTGTCCCCAGCTCTGTCCCGAGCTCTGTCCCGAGCTCTGTCCCGTCTCTGTCTCCAGCTCTGTCCCCTCTCTGTCCCCGGCTCTGTCCCTGCTCCTGGGGGTGCCCTGGCCTTGCCCGGCCCTGGAGCAGGGGTTTGGCCCTGTTTGCTCTGTGCACGCTGAAGTTCTGCAGTATTGGCGCTGTGGGGAGGCTTCAGCACAGATCTCAGCGTGGCTCTGCTGCTCTTTGCTCCCCGGCAGCTGCCTGGGGCCACTCAGACTTTGCAGTTTCTCGCTGCTGATGCTTGGGTGGGGTGGAGTGGATGTAACCCAGGGCAGAGTTTGCTGCTGCTGCCTGGTTTCTCAGGCTGATACCCTGTGCAAATGTAGCTCTCTGCTTTTGTTTCTTTGGCTCCCTTAACACACACATGTGGGTCCCCACGTGCATCCTTCAGCACACAAATAAATCCCCAAGCTGGAATTGCAAAGGGAGAAGAAATTGGAAGGGACTCCAAGGAGCCCACGAGCCAGGAGAGCAAACTCCTCTCTCTGTCTCCAAGTGTTGCTCTGCCCTGGCCTCTCTTCTCTCCCAGTGTCAGGGTCGGGGGGACAGGCACTGGAATGTCAGCTCAATGCCAAGTTTTCCTGTAGAAGGAATCACTGCAGCAAAATGCTGTTCATGGGAGGTGGTTCTGCCTTGAACTTTCATTCTAATAAATTCTCCTGGAGTGTGTGTTTATGTGATCTGGGGTGTTTTATTTTGTTTGATCATTTTAACCATGCTGAAAATGCTTATTAATGAATGTCGAAGAAGCATTTTCCACTCATAGTAAAATAAAAGAGAAAGCCTTTAGGGATGAGAGGTAATGGGTGGCCACATAAAATGAGTAGATGTGTATTTATGTGTGGATTTTTCGGGCAAACAGCAGCGTCAGCAGTAGGTGGTTATAATTTCATATAAATCTCCTAAGGCAAAAAAAAAAAAAACCTGCAGAAATCACAATATTTTCTTCCACGTGCTTATTGTGTAAAATTGACCATGCATCAGTCAGACTTGTGTTACTTGCTTTTTGTCCTTTCTGTTGTAGTAGGTCTAAAGAAAATGGAGATTTACATGTAGAAGGGCATGAAATGAAAGGCTTAGGGAGGGATTACCACCCAACTGCGGGCTGAAGGCGTCGAGGCAGGAACACACCCACCACAGGCCCTGTAAAAACCCTCTCCTGGAGTGTGGCAGGCCCTAATGAGGGCCCTTAACAATAAAGCCAGCTCTGAAGAAGTGTTTGATTTTTGTTAGGCCAACAAGAAAGCAGCTGTTGAGCAGCTTCAGGCGTTCTCTGTTTGTGCAGTGCTGCATCAGAGGGAGATGAGCAGTTCAGGGGATGGGAGCTGTACCCACAGGGTGGGCACTGTCACTTCCATTCTCTTGTCAGAGTGCATTATTCCCCCTCACGTTGGTTTTACTACTGTTTTCCTGGTCTAGTTCTAAAGGAGTGACCAGACTTACAATCTTTCTTTTCCCAGGGTAAAGGAGAAGTTTTTATTGGCATTTAGTCTGAATTTCAGGCTCTTGTTCTTATGTTTGCCTGGTCCTATTACACTAAATAAAAATTTTCCTTTCTCTGTGGTTTGTCTGCCTTTCAGGTGACTGCTGGTTGCTATAACCCTGCTTAATCAAGGTCTGTTTAACCAGGTCTTAATTTTCTGCATCCCACCATTTCTGTGTGATTGAACCAGTTGACATAGTTGGCCACAGCTGAAAATCCTTATTGTAGATTTCCTTGTGATTTTCTGTCATCTGTTATCCTTGAGGCTTTCTTGGCACTGGGTGTACTCAACAAAATGGCTGTTGGGTTTCTTTTGTTGTCCAAGAACATGAACAGAGATTGTCCTGGGAGGTTGATTGCCTTGATTATTTTCCCCCTTCCTTTGGTGATGATTAAATTGATGAAGTTGCTGTAAGCAGGCTGAGATGAAAAGAAGAGTAAACTCACTCCTGTTAAGAGAAATGATCTAATGAGACTCGTTTGGGAATTAGGCTGGGATCAGATTATTGTGTAGGGGTAAGAGCACAAACACTGCAGGTGAGGTTGTCCCAAAGCTCTCTGACCCTGTGGTCCCTGTGGTCCCTGGGGTCCCCTCCTCATGCTGCTGAGAGCCTCTGAAATGAACACTGTTCTCTTGCTCACTGTTACAGTGAGCACGTTTCACTCCTTCAGTGGTCTGAGAAATTCATGTGCACATTTGATGGTGAGTTTGCTGCTGCCTGCCTGGGTTACCTGCCAGTTCAGCCACCATCAGACTGAGCTCAACAAGCATTGCTGGTGTCTCTGAGCTGGGAACCTGGTAGGCAAAGCTTTGCAGAACTTCCATGAGCAAAACAGATTACACTGGCATTTCTGCTGAAATAATGTGTATTTCAGTGTGAGACCTTTTATCAGCAGAGGGCTGTGCAAACCAAATGCCTGCATCCTTAACAAACAGGGATGTGCCAGCAGAAGGTTCTTCCAAGGGACTGGGACTCTTCCAGCATCTTTAGCTCTATTTATTTCAGAAGCCTAGTGAGCTTTTTGGAGAGATTTTTTTAATCACATAATCTCTGCCTCATGTTAGGCTTCATTGGGTTTCTGCTTGTAATTTGTGCCTCCTCTCCCGGCAGGCTGTTCAGTAGTTTAAGTATTAGGCAGAGTTAATTCAAAATACAACAATTATCTTTTATTTTTATTTCTTAAATCACATTGATAGTATTTTTACTATCTATACAAATGTCTAGTCTTTCTAATTTTCTCTGCAGAGTTCACATTTAAAAACAGGCACTGACTTTGGATAGCCTAAAAGGGAAAATTTTCTTGTGCAAAATGTACTTAAATAGGCACCTAAGTATTTTGAAGGTACTAAAAACACTGCTCGTTCATGAATACTGGTTGAATTAGAGACTGCACAGGAAATATTCAGTGCTGGATTTACATCAAATATATTGGGTTGTATTTTAGGTACAGAGTCAACCCTCAGCCAAATTAACTGTTTTCAGCATCCCTAATTTTCTTTGTGTCTCCCAAAGTGTTCTCGCAATGGTCTGGGTCAGTCACTGGTAACCTTGGAAGCTCTAGAGCACCTGCCCCATCCAGTTTGGCACCTCTGGACTCATTTCAGACCTGTGCTGTGTGGATTGACTCCATGATGGATTAATGACATATCTCCTGTCATTGATTAAAAGCCCAAAAGACCATTGAAACCCAAAGTGCTTATGTAAGGAGAGGTTTAGAAGGGCAATCAGGATTTACATGGTAATTAATGTAATTACTAAATAAACCTCAGATGTCCACAGAGAATTAAATTCCATACTCATAGGAGATGAACCAGAGTTTTTAAAAAATAATATGATGAATCCTTGCACTTTGACTTTGACAGGCATATTCTTGATTACTAGCTGGAGAGGTAATGGAAGGTGTATTATACCCTGGAGGGTCATAAATCTTTCTGATTTAAATAAAATGAGGCTTAAGAGAGCAGAGTTTGCCTAATTTGCTATAAATTGACAATTGTGATTTATTAACAAGGACAAGAAAGTCACTAAGAAGTGCTGCTGCCATGGCCAATTATTGTTTAATCAGATGCCAGATGAAGCTAGACTGGCACAGGAGGTAACTGTACAGTGCTGAAGATGGTGGGGTATAAATATTGTCTGTATTTTTACTTTTGATAGTAACACTGAGAAAGTTTGCAGAGGGAGCTAAATCCCTAAAGACTAAACTAAACTCCTAAAGAGGAGTTGAGTGGTGGGAGGGGCAGCACCAGAACAGTATCAGGGTGTCTTCTTTTCATAACCTGCCTTCTGTGCCATTTAGCAAATAGTATTTCTCATGTTTATGAGCAGCAGGCAACTCTGTTGTAGTGTGGATGTGTCAGTGTAAGTACAGCTGTATAAACACCGATACTGAACTGAAAAAATAATTCAGATTATGCTAGGTAAAGTCAGAGTTATAGTAAAAAACTTCTATTCCAAACTAGAGGTGGATGAAATAATTAATTTTTCATGTTGAATTATTTGGCTTTTAAACAACAATCCTCAGAAGGCACATTTTTATTGCCCCATAGGGACTGAAGAGAAAGAATTAATTCATCCCAGTGTGAGTGGGGATTTGTCCCCGAGGTGTGGGTGTCTGTAGCAAGGTCTGTGCTCACAAGGAGGAGTCACAAGATTTTTGTGAACAACAGATGATCAAAATCTTTAACTTCCACCTGGCAATCTGAAAGCAGCCTGATCCAAAATTGCTGTGATATTACCCATGCCTTGCCAAATAATTTGTATATATGCCTGAGCAGATGGATCTAACACACGTCCTGCCAGCTCTTCTACTTGTTTGACCTTGCCAATGAGCATCAGATACATCTTTTCCAGACTGAGGCTTAGCCATTATGTCCATGGCCAGAAAGAGCATAAACAAGGAAAAAAGTATCACCTGGATCTCCTGAGGAGCTTCACCTACTGTGTGTGGGCAGCAGGGTGTGAGGTCCCTGCCTGTGTCTGATAGCACTGAATCTCAGTGCAGTCAGGAAATCAGGTTCAGGTGGCCTCCCTGGTAAAAGAAGAGTCATTCCCAATGCTGTACTGTTTAGCTCTCTCTGTAAAAGAATTTAAGTTAATGATATATTTTGGAGTTAGTTTCATTCTTCACACATCTTCACAACATCCCTATTATTGATATAATTATTGGATAGCATTCCTTTCCCAGAGCTGTATTTGCAGGGGTGTCCATCAAGTCCCTCATGCTGCAGTTAGCACCAGCTGCTCTGCTGGTTTCCATAACTGTTGGAAGACTTGCAGTACAAGTAAAACTTCTTTTTATGATCCCATTATAGCAAATACTGGGTTTCCCTGCCTTGAAAGGCTCTGAAATACACAGTCATGAGTAGAATTCGAGAGAATTTTTCCTACAAACTCGTAACTTAGTGTGTTGGCTGCAAGGCTGAATTCATGGTATCGTGTTTCCTCGGTCAATTATGCAAAATTCTTCTTGTTTCTTCTTTGTATTTAGGGCTGCTAAATGTATTTATTACAGGGGAAACTGCTGAATGCTTCATTCTTATTTCCCAACTTAATTTTCTAGTGGCTTCGAAGTTTATGTGATAAAACTTTGTTCACGAGACATCTCATTCCCTTCCTGCCCTGGAAAATTTCAGTTTACCCTCCAATTTTGACTATTTTTGGCAGAGGGATAAAGGTTTCAAGTGGTGAAAGAAGTCACTGGTAAAAAATGCTATTAGGTAAAAATTAGCATCAGTTTATACCTTATTGGATAGCTGCATGGCACAGCTTCAGGAAAACCTTTGATCAAAGTTCTCACTTTACTGAGCATGAAAGAAGTAAAACTCAAAGGAAAAAGCTCCATTCAAAAGTTCAAACTGAATTCTCTTTCTGTGCTGAGTGTCTGTGTCCTGTTGTTTGTGGATTTTCCCCCTTCTCCTTCCCTCTCATCCCATCCCACCTCACTCTTTTATACAAAGCATCAGGAAATCATCTTTACACACCACATTTAGCCCCTCCCTTGCTGTTGGACCTTGCAGGTCTGAATTTAAGGGCAGGTCCCACTGGCAGCACTCAAGTGTGTGTATCAGCCTAGATCAGAGTGATTCAGAAAACTGATAAAATGCTTGCCACGCTCTGTGGGAGCAGCAACAGCGTGGCTGCCAAGTGTCCACTTATTCTTCATTTCCCAGGATTAGGAGGTCGAAATGTTAAAGCTGGCAGACACTTGTAGGCTGGAATAACCTTCCTGGATATGCTCATGGAACACAGTGTGCTTCTCACTTATCTTTCTGTGAATTTTCCTTCCAGCCTGTCATGAAGTGGAAGATTCATTAAGCCTTTTCCCTTAATTTAGTGCTTTCTTATTAACTTCTGACCAGGAAACCCACAAGACAAGTGGTTTAATGTTTGTGAGACTGAGAGTTGGATGTGGATGCATTACTCCCACAATTAGCAATGTAAAGGACAGAGTGTGCAATACAGTGTCTTTGGAGAGGGTAATTTTGTCTGTTTTCCCTAAAAGCTTTAGCTGTATTTAGACCTTGATAATTAAGTTGTTTATGAAAATTTCCTGGTTCTTAATTTAAAGTCTCTATCAACTATATTTGTCTTCATTTAGTATTTTTACTAAACACATGAACGCTACCATCTGTTCTCCACATATACCATCTAAATAAAATTTATTATGAACACATTGTATGTTGTTAACAAGCCGACTAAACTTTGGTATTTCTGTTGTAGAGCTCATTTTTCCAGCATGCTGTGAAACACTGTAGCCATTGAGCAGGGCTGTAATTAGCTGGAAAGAGGTCTCCCTATTCACAAAGCATCGAGGTTGGATGGATTCCTGCCTGTCTGCAGGTGTCTCCCTCGCTGCCTGGGTCGTGTTTCTCCCGCA
Organism: Notiomystis cincta; assembly: GCA_013398075.1. Lineage (NCBI taxonomy): Eukaryota > Metazoa > Chordata > Aves > Passeriformes > Notiomystidae > Notiomystis > Notiomystis cincta. Next base: position 32,574 of record VZRX01003972.1, on the reverse strand, counting down.
GTCAGCAGTGATGGTTTTATAGACCAGGAGGTTTCCACCTTATCTATGCCCACTGCTGTCAGAAACAGGAGAAGGATCACGTTGGGATGGACAGAGTTCAAATCTCTGTCACATGAGTGTGAATGAAACTCTCAGTCTACACAGACAGCACTAATGCTTGAAAACTAATTGAAAAAATTATTGCAGTGGTTGAAACAGTGTCAAGGCAAATGAGTGCTTTTTTTACTGTATTATCCCTTGTTCTTCCTGCTGAGGGTTCTTATTAGTTTTTGCTACTTGTTATTGGGTGTTTTATTGATCATGATATAATGTTCCCAGTATTGGATCCTTGTAAAAGCTGGAATTTGGCACAGCAGTGCTGAGGAACAGCTTGTAGATACAGTAATGCCCAGTATGGGTAATTCCAAACAAAGAACTGACTCTTTTTATGCATGGTGAATAGCTCTGCTCTCATTCACTGAAATGTGGAGCTGGAGCACCCAGATAAAGTCTGGACCAGCTGAGGTGCTTCAGCTTTAAAAGGACAGCTGGACTCTGAACTTATACATCTTCTAATAAGTTGCAGAAATTTCCTGTTTCAATGCCTAAACCTTTCCACTCCTACAGAAAATGAGAGAAAATATATAAAAGTGTTTTGGATCTGATGCCTTCCTATCAGACTAGACAAAAATTTATTGTATCCTAAAAAAGCTCTAGAAGTAAAATATTGCACACAGAGGGACCTTCATCCTCTTTCTGTGAATTGCTCAGACAGTCCTATCTTCTTGCCTGTCCTTGAAACCAGTCTGCACCTCTATTTCTGCTTCAGACTTCATTAAAAGCCTCTTTAGTCTTGAAGCAAATAGACAATATTCTCCTTTGTAACAATAGTTATTTCCAGGCAATGTAACTCAAGGAGTATTTCCCAACTCACAGATAAATTAATTTTAGTGATACTTGACAGCAATTCCATTTTTCCAGTAAGAAGTCTTACTGTAAATTGAGACTAGAGAATTGTATTATTCATTTGAAAGATGTTTCTAGAATGTCTTTAGGCTCTTCTGGGTAGTGACAGTCTCATACAGAAATAAAATGGCCTTGCTTTGCTGTAGATTTATTACTACCACTATTTTCTGCAGCTTCTCTCCTCTCAGAGTTCTTTGTTTTTCAAAGCCCTCCTTGTTAGAGAAGTTGTACTTGTTTTGTGGGCTCGCAGTGTGCTATTGATAAAGTCAGCTCAGAGAAAATAATCCTCAGAGAAGGATTAAGTGTTGTTTGCCCATTTATTACAATGAGTAAACTGAGTCAGAGATACTCTAATTTTCTTAAAGCCACAAAGCAACTTAGTGTTGCAATTGTCTGGTTCAGCAGCACATTCTAATGGGTTTCCATGCTGCCTGAGGCCCAAGAAGCCAGTAATTCAGCCACGTTCTGTACAGAAATGAGAGCAGAATTTGTCATGCGAAATTTCATGTGCTAGTGCAAGAGCCTGAAAGGGCCTTGCTCTCATTTTAACATTTATCTTTATTAAATTTTTACAAGAACATTCAAATTAATCTGAGTAATTATAGCAGGAGTGATGGGGCTGTTTTACATGGTGTTCAGCTGTGACAAAAACCTTCAGAAAAAACAGCCGGTTCTGCTTGGCTGCCAAGGGTTTCACATTTTAGTGATACAGGGGTGAAGAGTTTGTACGAAATAGAACTGATCTTAATGATCTATATAATAATTCTCCAGGGACACAGGAAAAGTATAAAACCCACCACCTTCCAGCTTCACTATGATAGAGAGGTAAACACCCTGGGTTCAGGGCACAGATGGGCAGCGTTGGAGCGGGGCGGGAGCCGGTCGGCGTCAGCGCTTTGCGGCTCGCGTCCGCTGAGTGCTGCGGGACACATGGTGCCAAAACAAAACCTGCGGGAGCTCCCCTCCCGTTTGGAGACATTTGGGGACTCGGGATTTCCAGTGGAGAAGGACAGGCTGCTTGGCAAGCGGGGCAGGGATGGAGCAGAGAGCCTCTGTGGCAGGCCTGGCGCGAGGGCCGCGCGCTGCCGGCACTGCCGCGCTGTGGGACGAGCTCGCAGCGAGGCACGGCGGGGCCAGGGCTTTCTGCCGGCCCCTGGAAACGTTCCTCTTCTCATTGGGCTGTGGAAAATCTGCCCCTCTTTCCCTGTATCTGTGGAAATTTGAAAGGGCAAAGCTGCTCCTCCTCACTCTGGGGAATGCTGCAGACAGAGCCTCAAGAAACACAGCTTTGTTAACAAAGCTCCCCTGTGGTGTTGGATGAAATTACAATAAAAAAGTATTTTTTGTGTATATATATATGTATGTATATATTGCTGGAGGCCAACAGTTTGAGGTTCAATAAGGTCAAGTGCTGGGTCCTGCCCTTGGGTGACAACAACCTCTTGCAGCTCCAGGCTGAGGGCAGAGGCTGGAAAGCTGCTGGGAGGGAAAGGACCAGGACGTGCTGGTCTCCAGAGACTGAACATGACCACATGTGCCCAGCTGGGCAAGGCGGCCAGTGGCACCTGGCTTGGACCAGGAATAGGGTGGCCAGCAGGAGCAGGGCAGTGATTGTCCCCCTGTACTTGGCACTGGTGAGGCCACTCCTCGAGTGCTGTGTCCAGTTCTGGCCACCATCACTGCAAGACACTGAGGGGCTGGAGTGTGTCCAGAGAAGGGAGCAGAGCTGGGGAAGGGCCTGGACAGTCACATGAGGAGAGGCTGAGGGATTTGGGGAGCTCAGCCTGGACAAAAGGAGCCTCAGGAGTGATCTTCTCCACAACTCCCTGACAGGAGGGTGCAGCCAGGTGGGAGGCAGGACGAGGGGAAATGGCCTCAAGCTGAGCCAGGGAAGGTTCAGGTTGGGTTATCAGGAGAAACTTCTTCACTGAAAGAGTTGTTAGGCACTGGAATGAGCTGCCTAGGGAGGTGATGGAGCGATGATCTCTGGAGGTGCTCAAGAAATAGCTGGAAGTGGCACTCAGTGCTCTGGTCTGGTTGTCAGGGTGCTGATCAAAGGCTGGACTCGATCCTGAAGGTCTTTTCCAGCCTAGTGATTCTGTGGTAATCAATGTGCCTCACTTCTTCACAAGTTCTCATCTGTTCTACCATGCTGCAAAGTGCTGAAGATTGCAGAGGTATTTGGAGCACTGAACTGTATATGACATGTGAGGAAGAGCCAAGCACCAGGAGGGGACAGACCAGACCAAACAAACCCTGTACTAAAGTTCACTCATAAGCTGATCTGTGTTTTTCATGCCTTGATTAGGCTTAATTGATGCTGCACCAATTTCAAGATAAGCACTCCAGAGACAATTTAAGACAAAAAAACAACCAGCTACCTGGACCGAATTCTTGTATTTCAAGATATTTTTCTCCTCTTGACTGCAGTAATCTACCAGCCATGCAGTAGATGAGCTGTCAGAGGTCCACTGCTTACAGGATCTTCAGCAGGAAGAGCAGAATGAGCTCTTGAACTTCTTGTGATTGCTCAGATCCTTTGAGTACTGAGGCTTTGGGGTGGCTTTACTCCACCCTACTGTGTCAGTAACTGAATAGCAAAACCAAACTCTTCAATGTGCTTGCCAGTTTTACAAAATCAGCACGATTTAATGATCAGAGAAATATTTTTGTTTATGCCTTGAAGGGCCAGTAAAAAGTCAGTAGCAGTGGAGGTTGCTCAGGCTGGTGAGGTTCAGTTGGAACTGAGATATGTTCTAGGGCAGTCTTAAAGAAGGGAACTGAGTCAATGATGAAATCTTGGTGTGTTCTGTGCAGAAGAAACTCAAACTCAGCTCCCACCACAGAGAGGGCCTCTCCCCCTGGGTTCTGTTGCCGGTAATGAGCAGTGTGTGCTGTTGCAGTGTTTAACTGAGTGCCTGGTAAATGCAGTTGGTGAGTGCTGACTCCACATGGGCTTGTGCTCACTGTGTGTGGCCTTCTGCTTACCTCTGGTCCTGAGTCCTTCTTTTCATTGTAACTAACATTAAAGTGTGTTAGAGTAATGGTGAAACCAGCTGTTTCCCTAAAACATTCCAGTGAAAGGGTTCATTACAGTCTTGAACCTGAAATGATCCTGAGATACCCTCCAGCCCCATTGGCTAAAGCAGTTGCCCTGCCAGATTCTCACTGAAGTCATGAATAAATCTGATCATCAATAAAGAGCATTAGGTGATGTGGTGGGTCTGAAGACCACAGACCTCTTGTAGGTGGTACCACAAGTAGAGTGAAGGAGCAAGAGACACTGATTCAGATGCCATGAGTCTTCCTAACATTGTATCTTTTGAATTTTCCCAAATAGGGTCGAGACTGCAGTGTGCCCATTAATTCCTGCATTCAAAATCCCTGTCAGAATGGAGGGACCTGCCACCTCACCGAGGCAAATAAAGATGGATTCAGGTAGTAGCACAAAGTTCATTTAAAATGAGATGATAAAATTTAATGTGTTTCTGCTTTGCACTAATGAACTGTATTGGCTACTTTATAGAAACTGCTGCTTGTGACATTTCTATTTGCCATAGAAAACTCTTGCTTTGGTTTCATTGCTGTTGCATATAATTTCCTGTGAAACAGGCCTCCTTTGTTCCTCACAATGGAATATACATGTAAGGGCTTTTGAGCAGTCTCTATGATCTGCATTGTGTTATCTGTCTCCTAATTTTCCTTGGGGCATTTCAGTCTCACATCTAAGCTGTTTTTGTGTTTGTAAAGTGAGCATCTGTTGCTTGACAACCAGATCCAAAATGTTTTCATACTGAAGAATCTTGCAGACAAACAGGTTTTAAAGAAACAATTAAAAAGCATGGGGAGATCGCCACATCTTAAGCATCGTGCCTGCAAGAAAATAACAACCTCTGCAGCTGGATATTGTGGATTTCAGTTTGCCCATATGACAAACATGTAACATAGGTGGGGATAGTCTAAGAGAAGTCCAGAAATTTTGATGAGATGGCTGGGAGTTCTGCATTGCTGCAGGTGCTGCTTCACAGCTAAGAAAAAAAAATTTTGAGGCTTTGGTCACTGCTTATCATTAATGTTGATAGAAAGTTTCTTTTTAAAAAGGAGCTGATAGAACTTTCATAGATTTGCTCCTCTGTATTTATGCTGTTTCTTGCAAAAGAAGAAGCAGTAAACAGAAGAAATGCCCCAATGCTTCTCTCTGTGCCTGCCCACCCTCCAGAATTCCCCACTTCCAGAAGCAGGTGCAGCTCATCACAGGACACAGGATATTACAGTGGAAAAGCACAGGTTGATGAGGGTGAAGAGACACTGCCAGGCTCCGTAAGGAACAGCAGCTGGAGGTTTTCCAGTGTGGAGAACAGGAGCAAACACGGCCACATCTCCATGAGGAGCAGTTCAGGGCTCACCTGGAGAACCTGTGACAGTCCCTGGGCAGAGCAGAGGAGCTTCCTGAGTCGAGAAGTGTCTGCAGGGCCATGGTGTGTGGTGGTGGGAGAGGAGGGGAGGCTCAGCAGGTCACAGCACGTCCAAGGGCTTGTGCTGCTTGACAGACTCCACGATTCTGGTGGAACCACTTCTCTGATCTGATCTACCTCCTCTTGGTTCAGATTTTAGCAGGCCCAGCAATTTTTGGAGTAAAAGTTCAGGTTCAGTTTCTGCTTGAGAGAATTAATGTTGTGGTGATCTTCAGTTCACTTTCTGATCACTCATGTACATAGCTGTTTCCAGCCTGTGCCAAAGCAAAACTGTGCCATATTAGAATATCTGGAGTTTGTCACTCAGTACCCATTTTTCAAAAATATAGCTGATACTAAAAATGCAGTAGTAAAACATTTTATAATATCCATAATACTAGAATGAGAGCCCTCAGCATGTATTTTGGATTGGGTTTTTCTTCAGCATTTTTATTTTGTTCCGTGGTAGAAGATAAAAAATTTTGAATTACCTGAATTGAGAGCTACTTCTAAATTTCTCTTGTGAATTGAATGAATTTTACAATTTCAGAGGCTTTGCTTCAGTTCCAAATGAGCATTGTTTTTGAGATCTTTTATAAAACTGCAGGAGTGGTTTTGTTGCTGAACAACATTTGAGGCTTTTAAGGGAAGGATTCTGCTTTTATAGTTATTTATATAGTTTCAGTTGGTCTAATAAAAGACACATAAAACCATATCTCATCAAAATCCTGCTGCATAAAATTGAATGTTCAGCATTTCCATTGCTCCATTTCCCCCTTGATTTTAATTCAGTCAGTCCAGAGCCTCTGTGGCTCTGCAGGACTGTGGAGCTTTAGCATGGGAAAGGTGGTGTGGAGGTGGAACAGTCAGTGACAAGGAAGAGACAGAAACATTTCAAGGTTGAATTTGGTCGGTTGGGTTGGGGTTTTTTGGTGGGAAATCTCTCCAGTGGATGGCAGCAGTCAGAGCTGTGTGTGCATATAAACTGTGTTCACCAGGATGGGAAAACGCTGCCCTACATTATGTGCTGTGAGGAAGTGGATGTCAAAAACATTTTCATGAGAGGCCTCCTTGGATTTTTTTGTTGTGTGGCCTGTAAAAGAAATTATATCTTCTGTATATTCTCTTCCCTGGGGAAATATATTCATATACAAGCCCTGCTGCCAAACTTGTCAAATCTTTACTCTTGTAAAAAGGAAACTTAAGCCAAAGCTCTCTCCCTGTGAAATGCCAAGCTGTTTAACTCTCAAGTTTCTGTGGCCTTAGACAAGAAAATTACCATTTGAAATAATGCTAAGGTGGTGATGTTCCCCCCAAAGACAGGAAACTCTGAGTTATGGCTGAGATTCCAGCCTGACACCCCCGCTGTGCCTGGTGCCCACGAGGGCTCTCAGCAGCAGCGGCCTGGGGCGCTCAGGTTTGCTGGAACAGCAGATTCTGGTGGGACAGCCAAGGGCAAAGGTTCAGCTGCAGTTACTCCATCCTCTTTTACCCTTGCACTTTTCCACTCCTGAGTAATTTTCATATTCTCTTCCTTCAGTCTGTGTTGAAGAACAGATAAGTGACGCCCTGTGGCTCAGAGGAGTGGAAGTTCTCCCTCCCTTCGAATTGCTGGTTCCCATCTAATCTATGTCTGCCTTGACAAAAGGCTGCCAAAAAAGTCACTTACTGAGCCTGATAAAAGAGATGGCCAGGGAGACGTGTCCTGGTGGCTCAGCACGCCTGGAAGGGAGGCTTTGGCAGGAGCAGAGCTGTCAGCCCTGCTGCAGTTACCCACAGGCTGCGGCTGATCTGCGATAACCTGCGGTGCTGGGAAACAAAGGCTCTGCGTTATTTTAACTTTTCTCCATATAAAACCCCTCCATTTCCCAGATCAGGGTTGGTTTTTTTTTTTTTTTAGCATTTTCCACAAACTGTAAGTGCCCTCATAAATGTAAAATCCTGGAACTGATTAACTGCCTAGTGTTAATTCTGCCTAGTTCAAGGAAAAACATTGCACTTCCAGACATACAGGCTACTCCATTGGGATCTAGATGTAAAGGGCTTCTTTGCCATGAAATTATAATATTCCTGAAAGAATTTACTATCTCTATTTAAAAGTTGAATGTTTTTTTGAAACTTGATACACTGTATGGATATCTCTATTAATAAACAGATGCTAAATCATTAGAGTTTATTTTTTAAAAATTAATATAGTAAACTTTAAAAATTTCTAGCTTAAAAAAAAAAAAAAAACCTTGCAAAATGTTTTGGGTCCAAAAGTTTACCCCAAAATGTTGCCATTAAGCTTTGTGTTCCCTTGCAACTTCATGAGGGTAATGGGATGTTATTTCATTCATTATAGGAAAACACAGCTCCAATCCCTAAACAGGAGGAGTAGGGAATTTGGACCTTTATTAGAACACAGCAGCTCAGGAAAGAGCTGTTTCCTGCATGACTCCATTGTTTCCAACCTCCACATGAAATGCTGTCTCACACTGCTTCACTACTGAGTCACTGTAAAGTTTTCATCATTGTCTCTGGAATTCATTTTCTCCCTCGGTCAGCTGGAACCCGAGTTTGATGACCTTCCAGTCACTCAGCAGACTTCATTTTTCTTCTGAGCTTTTTCTTGGAGAGTACATACAAACAGTCCCAAACTGCAGCTCTTTCAACACGTGGCTCAATCCAGATCCCAAGCTGTATGCTTTATCTTTTCATTTCAGGCCTCATATCTGGCACATTTGAATGCAAATCAAAATAAAGAATCATACATAAGCAATAATGGAAAGACTCCCTATACTACATAAGGACCAGTAGCCAAATGTCATCAATTATTCTGACATTTCCCTGAGTATGGAATGTGTCCTAATACTGAGCAATTTATGTTAACAATCCCAAATGAATTGTTACTAATGGCAACTCCACTGTGAACCATTACTGTGATAGTATTTAATAATGTCATCTTTAATTGCATACATCCAAGCTGTCCCAATCCTTTTGTGGAAGGAAAATTGTGTTATATTCACATAAAAAAAATCACCAGCACAAAGCCACTCTTGTTGCTTTTCTTTAAATGGAGAGAAAAAATTCTGTTCCCAAGCTGAGACCTTGTCTTCCAAGTTGCAGCCTGGAGCATATTTTTATGACCGAGTTATAAACCCCAGAAAATGGGGTTTTGTAATCAAAAAACAAGACATGATGAATGTATCACTGTATTTAATTAGATGTCTTTAACCCCCTCCCTGACACTTGCATTGCCACAAAAGATGGTGTGCCAGCTCTTCTTTCCTCTCTGCCTCCTGTGATCCTCTGGCTCTGGGTCAGCAAGAGGACATGTTTTATTAGCAATAATGAGCTTGAGACAGGAAAAGAAAATATTCCTTATTGATTTATTGTGTCCTAAATTGGATTTATCGGAGCAGTTTGGTTTTGGTTATTCATGGTGAAGGTTTGCTAACTCCCATGACCTGTGGATGGTCCCTGCAGAATGAAGATGACTCTGGTTGTGACCAGTGTCCCCTCTTCTGTACCCATCTGGAAGATCCTACTGTTGTGGTGGCTCAAGACACGTTCCCTTCCCATTTTTTCTCCTCTTTATTACTCCTTGCTGAGATTGCACACCATGAAGACCCTAACCTAGCCCTCAGATCCAACCTGGGGCTACTGAGGGTGGATGCAGAGCTTTGTGCCATCCCTTCCTGGGGAGTCCCTGCTCTCTGCTCAGGCAGGGAAGGAGGAAGGGAAGGAAGCTTTCTTCACAGATTCTGAAGAGCTCCTTTTCCTCCAGGGCTCTCCCCACCTCCACCCCATGACACCTGCATAAAGCAGAGTAACACCTCACGTCCTCTTTGTCCATCGGGGCTGAGAACAGCACCCTGCAGCTATGTCTGCCTTGGAAATTCTCCTGGTTTCCAAAAGCACTGGCTGGCAATTAGTGTGACTGCTGTGGTGCTTTCTGGTTTTCATCCTCATCAATTTTTATTTGTTCAGCTCCTTTTCTGCCACCAGAGCCTGCATAAGAAAGGAAATGAGCAGCAGAGTGAATGTGTAGTTTGGACTGGGACTCCAAACAGCCCTTTCTGTGACTACTGAACAGCAATGCTGGCACTTCAGAACTGACACTTCAAATATCATTGCTGGCTTCTCAGAAGCCACTGACACTACTGGAGCACTTAACTCATGTTTTTAAACTCTCTCTTAGGAAACGCTGGCCTCCACCTCTTCATCATTTACAGATAGTTTAAAATATAAAGGTTCTGTTTGTAACTGTAGCTTCTGGATCTAGAGAGGAAATGGAGATTGAAAAAAAAATCAAGCCATTTTTCAGCCATTTAGCTTGCTGCACTCCCTCTAGGGACCATACATCACACTCTTGTGAGATAAAATGTCTAGTGCAATTATTCTTCACTAGTGTCCACATCCTCACAGAACCATTACCAGCTCCTCCATGGTCTGTGTTGTAGTTGAATTATCTGGGCATCATCAGCTCTTCTCCAAACAGATATTGGAGGAGCTGCAGATGTACTGAAATCTCACAGCACTTGTAAAAGCAATCATTCCCAAACATTTCTTGTTTGGACAAGTGACAAAGTAGTAATGAGAAGGAAATGCTCATGTCTGTGAACTCCATTCAAGCTGCTGTTCTTTGAAGAGACTGAGGTATCCAAGAGCTGCCAAGCTGTCCTGTGATTGTGCAGTCCTCAGCAGGCAAATGCCCCCATTCTCACAAAAACATTAACAGGGAAGCCAAGGGTTTAAATATTGTGATAAATGTTTACTCTCCTGCCCTGGAGTTGCTTACTTCAGCTGAGGGCCAGAGTTATCAATAAAGCAAGCAAAGGGAGCATGGCAGAGGCTGGCTCCTGAGGATGATTTTTGTCTCATGTCAATGATTATGTGACCCCAGACACCATCAGCCTGCATCCTTCACCAAACACTTGGGGTTAAACTGCTCTATGCCTCAGAGCAGCAGTGAATTTGGCTCCAAATGACTTTTGTATGTTTTAATTTCAGTGTTCTATCTCAAACCTCCTGTCCCTTCAGAGCCATGCTAACTTGTATTATTTTTTTGTTCTTTCTCCAAAGCTGTTCTTGTCTTCTTGGGTATGAGGGGGAGAGGTGTGAAATAAACCCAGATGACTGTGAAGATAATGACTGTGAGAATAACTCTACATGTGTGGATGGGATCAACAACTACGTCTGTCTCTGCCCTCCTAATTACACAGGTAAGAAAGGGCCACAAGCAGAGAACAGGAATCCATGAGAAGTGCCTGAAGGGAAGGGGCCAAATTCATGTTTACTTAGTGCATGAGCATATAATTAATTGAAAATCTAGCCCCATTTTAAACAATCCGAATCTCTTCCTGGAAAAATGTTAATTCTACTAATACTGCAGTACATGTGCTCACAAACATGGCCATTTTTCTGAGTCAAAATACTGATGCTTATTGTAAAACACATTTAAAAATTTATTTAAGGGATCAGAGAAAGTATTTAAGGCATCAGAGAAATCTCAGTACTGATCTGAGCCTGATGGACACCTCTCCTGAATCTTGGAAAACCTTGGCTTTGGAGGCATGGCTTTCACCTGAATCTCAGAGGTCTGCATGTGTTAAATACAGTGAGCCTGAGGATGTGCTGCTGAATCCCTGATCTCCATGCCACAGGTGGAGAAGCAAAGGCTTTGAAAGAGACTGTAGGCTCAGGTGCTGTCTTCAGTGTGACCCAGGTCAGGGAGCAGGGTCAGCTGCTGGGTCTGTGGTCACAGGGGTTGGTGATGGAGTGAGAAATGGGATGAGTGTCTCCAGTACCCATCCTGCATGCAGATAAATTCCTTCCTAAACCTGTGAGAGCAGAGACTCTCCTAAGTGGAAGCTAAAAATGGTTTTCCTCAAGCCATTCTGGAGCATTCCATGGGCTCGCTCACACAGTGTTAGCCCAGCCCTCCTGGCTCAGCATGGAGGGGAAGGAAACACCTGCAAGGGTTCCTGCTCCCAGCCTTTGAAATGGGGTTATTGCCTCCTGAGCATGGAGAAGCAATGAAGGGCTTCTTGTACCCTGGAATATATTACATGTCAGGGGATTTAATGAGGATCAAGCTCGAGTGGCTGAGTAAGGCAGGAGGAAAGCTTCTAGAATTTCCAAACTCCTAAAATACTTTTGTGGCTGATACAAAGGAGGCCCATGTAAATCTTCAGCTGAGAAAAGCCTTACGACTCGAATGTACATTTATTGGGTCTCTAAAATGATATTTCTGCCAAAACCTAAAAAAACTTCAGCTTAGCAGAGTAAAGAGTTTTGCTTGTAGGATGTTGAGCCCATTGTGCTTACTTGTGCACTATTTATGTCAGCTGCTCTTGGGTGGTTTCTAACAAGACTCAATGCAAGGAGGCAGAGTCTACATTTACAACAGGAAATGGATTTGCCCAGCCAAGAAAAGACTTATCCAGTAAGGAACTGAATCCAGCTTATATGCAAATGCACTTTCCTTTCCACAAGATTATTGTAGAATTATATTTTTTTTTCCAATAAAGGTAGGAAAGAAACTAGATTGGGATTTCTTCTCAAATGCCCATCTGGGTAACAGCCAGAGAACTCATGTGATACTTTAGAATCAGTTTTGAAATATTTTTACTCAACTTCCAGTGGTTTTTGTCTTGTTGATTTTTGGCTTTGGGGTTATTTTTACCTGATTGTTGTGCCTATGCTGATTAGCAGGAGTTTGTCAAATAGCAGAGCTCAGAGTTGCCATGTGGGTATACACAACCACAAAATAAGTACATTCTATCATAGTGCAGGCAACAAGCTTGATTACAATCAAAAAAAAAAAAGAATTTTTGAAGAAAAGAAGGAAATTATTCTAGAAAATATGAATTGTAAGTGAAAAAGGTTGCAAAAATAGAGGTGTTACCTAAATTAGAATCTAAAGGGTTACAATAGTTCATGTTACTTAAAATAGGAAGAGTTTAGTGAACTGTGATACCAGAATTGCCTTAACCTGCTTTACCTGCATTTTGGAGGGGGATCTTTCATCCAACCTGATCAGTCACCTGGAAGGACTGACTGCAGTGCAGCTGGCTGGGCTGAGACATCCCTCAGAGCAGAAAGGCAGGGAGCAGCATAAAATGGCTGGGAAAACTGAAGCCATCAGCCAAATAAAAGTATATATGAGCCAAGCAAACCTGATAAATGGTTTGGAGGGTCCTTAAGAGTTGAATCCAAACACAAGAAATGGGGCATCATGTGAAGTTGCTCAATGGACTGAACAGCAGTGGAGGAAATGCCATGGAAGCACAGAGGCAAGTCATGGAAACACACCTTGAGGTGGTTTGTGTGTCTGACCTGGAAAGACAGGGACTACTGACCAAAGAGTTTCACTGAAGTCTCCTGAGATCCAGGGCATCTCTGTGCATATTCTCTTTAGATAAATCTGTTTGTACTGAAGGAATATCCAAAACTGGTATGGCAGCATCTGTTAAATAAAAAAGTAGGTGTGCAGATGAGTTCAGTGTTGCATAGTGTATGCTCAGAGCAGAGAAGGCCAAGGGCTCAGAGAGAAAGCAGTTCACTCCAGGAGTCAGGAATGCTTATTCCTGTGCCCACAACTGCTCTGAGGTACTTGCCTGTCTGTGGTGCTGACTGTGCTAAATGTTGTGTTATCAGACTGGGTGTGCTCCAGCATTGCCAAGTGTATGGATTTGATCTGCATGTGGATGAGCAAAGATTGGAGGGGGTGCTGTCCAGGGAAGCAGTTTTCCTGTGAAATAGTCTGGGAGACAAAGAGCTCTCAGTGCCTGAAAGGGCACAAACATCCATAGCCAGGGTGTACCCAGCAGGATGGAAAATGTAGGTGATATCTCTTTATGTTGTACCCAAATATTATCTTAGCTCTGTTGTTAACAAGCAGTAGATACACATTGCCTTTTTTTTTCCTCACCAATGCTTGTATGGAAAACAGAAATTTCTGGCAGGTTTGTGGCTGAACAAATCCAGACCATCCATTTTTATCAGTGTAATTATGAAAGGGTTGTTGGTTTGAGGTACAAATGGGATTTCTCAGCGGTAGTTAACCCCCACATTCAGTCAGGGTGGTGTGTCTTGCACTGGAACTGTTTCTGCACTGATGGCCTGGGATGTTTGCAGTCACCTGAGCTTAGGGGTGCCCAGCTCAGTTATTGCAGATTCCTGCCTTTCTCCCCTGCCAAGCAGGGAGCCTGAATCCCTCATCACTCCTGTGCTCTTGGATGCCACAATGCTGGTGACCCTGCAGGGATATTTCAGTAAACTCTGCATGTACAGAACAAATGTATGCTGTAATACAAAAAATAGTCTGAGTGCAGGGAGGAGGAGGATCCAAGAGTGTGTATGTGTGCTGTTCTACAAGAAATAGTTAGGGTTCCCCTTGGCTCAGTTGAGTAATGGTTAAATCATGATAGTAAATCTTACTTTCCTAAATGAAATACAAATAAAAAATGAATGTGTTGAAAATTTTGCCTATTGACAGAGTCACAGTATCCAGGCTTTGGTTTCTTTCATGCCTTAGTGTTTTCCTGCTCTATCTGCTGTCTGCCTGGTACTATTTGTTATAGCCTTTTTAGGGAACAATATCCCAAATTATGATGCATGAATTTTGCTTTCATTGGTTGGAAAAATGAAGGCAAAAAATCTTTCTTCAATTAATAAGGTTTTGCAGTGTTTTCCTTTAAAATTCTTTGACAATCTTTCGCCCTACTCAGAGTAGATGAAAAATTGCCAATTTGTTAAGTGACTGCTGAGGAAGGAATTTCCCACACTCCAACCCCATTTCACTTTCATTTAAAAAAAGAAAAAACCCACACCAAAAAGCAGCCCACACTCACACAATAACCTCCTTCCTAGTGTTTTTCCATCTATTAACTTTAAAACAATGTGGGATTATAAATGGATTCCATGAAGAAATAAATGCAAGTTAAACAAGACTAAACTGAGAGGAGTGGAGGCAGACAGCTGAATGCCATAAAAAAGCTTCAAACCCATACCCACCATCACCAGGTTTCCTCACCATTCCTAGAGTCATTATTTTCAATATTTGTGGCCCATATTTAAATAACCCAACCAACACTCATGCTGTGTAGCAGAGTCCTGATGGCTTCAACTGTCAGCTGATGTCTTATTTTTCCTCTGCCTGACTGGTTATTTTAATCCTGAAGCTAAATTATAAACATGTAATTCCTCCAGGACAGTGATGCACCCAAATCCAGGCAGCTCTGAGCAGTCTGGGGCTGGTTTATGACCTGCTTGGACCTTTGGTGGTTTACAGCTCCTCCTTACAGTTTTGTAGGCTCTCCTGCCCTTCAAAAAGAAACATGCATAGGGACATCAAAAGAGGAAGATGTGAACTAGATCAGCCACCCTGGTTCTTGTCCTTTTTATATTTTTCTAATCTCTGTTTTTTGGCTTAAGCATGGCCTGTCTCCAGCTACTGATACAAGCACTGGGTTTTCTCTTCAGCTTTGTGGTGTAGGAATGGAAGGCAAAATTTAGGGAGCTTTTCCCTTCCATTCCTTTTTCCTGCTGTTAAAGATCTCCTTCAGACCATCACTGCTTTGCTCATAGTCCTGGATTCAAAGACAGGATCCCATCCCTCCAAAGAGATCCTGTCCTCAGCCTCACTGCCCTCTGTGTCTCCACGTGAGGAGGGATCCAAACATCTACAGAGGAACAAATGGGCTGCACCAAACATGTCCTGGGTGCTTTGAATGCTTTTGTGCTTTGCCTGCTACTTTATTTGGTTTTGTTGTTTGTTATGACTTTTCCTCCTTCTGTCTGATTTTAGCAGAAGCAGAAATATGTAGCACTTACACACCAAGAAAAACCAACCAGGAAATATATTGCTATTTGCCAAGGATCCTAAAAAGCCTCAACAATACCCACACCTCTTTGTTCTGAAGCCTAAAAAAAAAAAATTAGTGGCTTCCACTACTGAAAATAGGTCTTTACTAAAATACACAGTAACCCATGGCAGAGAGAGGGCAGGAGCAAGTGTTTGAAAATAGTTTGCTTCCCTGGGAAAAAGCTGCAACCAGTTTGTATCACTGAAGAAAAAAAAAAAAACCAAAACAAACTCAAAACTCCCAAAATAAATAATAATAAAATAAAGCTAGGAACTATTTTTGGTTTGATATGTTTGGAAGAAAAGGCTAAGATCTGTTTTACCTTAGGGGACCTTGTGGTAGATGGTAACTAAGAGTTTTCCAACTCTGCTACTTTTAAAGCCCAATTCTCTGTTAGTGATGATGGGCCCTTTTCCTGGGGTGTCCCAGCAACTCTGTGGTCAAAGCCAAGCACCCACTGCAGCCAGGCAGCTCCAGAGAGAGCAGCTCTGTGGGGCTTGTGGCTGTCCCTCTGTGCTGGAGCCTGCCCTCACTGGCTGGTCTGACACCCGTGGGACACCCGTGGGACACCCGTGTCACCCTCAGAGCCGCCAGAGCCACCACCCACTGTCCCTGTCACCCGTGGGACACCCGTGGGACACTTGTGGGACACTGGTGTGGCTCTGTCCCCAAGCCAGACACCAGTGACCCCTGGACAGGCTGAGGTGGATCATGGCACTGCTTTTTCCCCCTGAGCTTTGGCTACAGGAACAAGGAGGTTGGAGGTAGTGTGGTTCAGCCTCGTGGTTCCAAAGGGATATGGACTGCCTAATAAATGCTGAAGGCTCAAATAAGTACTTAACTATCAGCTTCTTTTAAATTTTGGAACATCAGCCATAATTTCCTCAAGACAGACAAGATTGTGGTCAGAGTTTAGTGCATTTTCTTCCTTTTATTTCGAGGAGTTCTGCCTTACATGGAAGTTTCTCAGTTTTAGTTACTTGGCAGATGTGAAGTGTATTTGCTTTCTGCATGAAACATAAAAAGGCACCCACATTTCCCAGTTGTGTAAGTAGGAATGAGAAGTGCTGGAAGACCTGGAAGGTTTGGGCTTTGCTCAAGAGCCTAAGCCCATTTCCAGCCCTGCTTTATTAAGAGAGAACCACGTGTCCTTGCTATCAGATTGGACTCTTATCTGATGGTACTGGGAGGAAATAGCACAGCAGCTGGCGGTGCTGCAGCCTGTCTCCAGCCTCAGCATGGGTGTCCTGCTGTGCTGCAGTGCTCAGCTCCAGGATCTCCCCTGGTCAAATTCCCATCTGTAAAATGTAAAGTGTCATGTGTGTGGAGTAAGATACAGCAGAGGATTCCTCCTTGTCCATCAGGACACAGCATGCCTGTAAGAAAGTGGGATGTCAGCTGCTGCTGTCCTTTAGGATGAGCAGAGTGAATTCACCCTCAAATGGGATGTCTGAGGCATTAAATCCAGCCTGTCGAGAGACACAGTGGGAAAGGAGTAAATCAGTTTTGCTGGAAGGGAGCAGGGCTTGGAGAGCTGCAGCCTGGGGGAAGGACCCACACTGGAGGAGTCCATGGAGGGCTGTATCCCATGGGAGCTCTGGAGCAGGGACCAGGTGAGGAGGAAGAAGTGGTGGAGACAAAGCATTTTTAACAGGCTCCAGCCCCCATTCCCCACCCCTGCTCAGACCAGCAGCAATCCACAGCGTGTCCAGTGTCCTCTCTGCCAGCCCAGGAGGGACATCTCAGGTAATGTGTGACATCTCAGGTGTGACTGGCTGCACCAGATTGTGTGGATAACTGAACTGATCCCTAACAGATTCCACACAAATTGGAAGACATCCATATAAATAAATACAGTTCCAAAATGTAGGGTGTCCAGCAAAATGAGGATCTTTTCCAGGCACAGTGGTTGTGAGGAATAATGCTTCAGGCCAGGCAGGTCACCACCTTGTAGGGGCACTGGGAATTGTCTGGCTCAGTTAATGTTTCACACACTGCATTGTGTGGCATTTGGGATGTTGAATATGGTTTTTCATACTCCAGCAGTGCACAGAACACATTCCTTTTTCAAGATTCTGAAACAGTGAAAGGATCATTATTTCCCTGCCCAGATCTGGATTTACCCATTCTCCCTTTGTTTAACCTTAAGGTTAGAGAGAATTGCTCCTTGAATCTGAAAAACAAGCCACTGTGGGAATCCCAGTGTGGAACTGAACTTAAGAGTTCCCACTTAACTGGTCAAAACCTGGTAAGTGAAAACTTGAGAATTTTTAACAATTAAGACAGGATAAAAAGCATAAAGTAACTCTTTCTACTAAGTACTGTGAGCAGTGGTTTTCAAGCTAGAGCAAACATCAGTGATCATGCAGAATTCACTGTGCTACAATGCATTTCAGTTATTTTCTTCTATGTTTTTGTATCTAACATGGCAGTATTTGCTGCTGAAGCATTTTCACAGTTTCTCATTTATTCATTGCAAATTGAAATAGTTTGGATGAAAAAAGAAATTATTTTTTTTATTTTCTTAGATGAGCCTCAAATCACTTTCATCAAGCATCAGCAACATTCCTTTCTGAATTACTTCCTTGGAGGAACACTCTGTCTGCTCCACCCAACCATTTTTAGGTTCAGTGTTCTGAAACTTCCAGTTGGCACTGACTTCTTTTTAAAGAGTGAAAAGAGAGAAGGGGAAAACAAAGCACAGAAAACACTTCTTCCGATACAAGTTATGAGATATAAAATGAGTAATCTCTTAGGAGAAAAACAGCACAGTGGTTTTTATTAGCAGAAAGAGACGAGTTCCATTCAGATTTACCTGGCAGAGTTCAGAATATTGCAACACACTCACCCTGTGCAGCCTGGAAAAGTTTCCTCTGTGGATACAGGCCAGGCTTTCTCCATCCTTTCTTCACCAAAAGCACGTTCCTTTTCTCAAATAATATTGTGAAATTCTCAACAGCATATTTACTTCCAGTCTTGCAGGCCCTACTAGAGCTTCCCTAGCATTAAGGACAGGAACATTTTCTATTTTGTTTTGTCAGTTTATTACAACAAAGTATCACCCAACTGACACACGGAACAAAAGAAAAATAGTTGAACTCATAGGTTGCAAATTGGTGCTCTGCATTGCCTTTTCAGAACTGCAGTTTCACTTACAGATAAATAAGTAAAATACTTTTAGTGCATCCAGCTTCTCTTTTACTGATTAGGGAGGAATAGTGTAGCTTGGATCCCGGTTTTAAAACTCTAATGGGGCATGAAATAAATAGCTCTCATGACAGCAGAGAATGGGAAAAAAGATAGATGATTATTAAACTGTGTGTAAAAGTCATCTTTATTGCCCTATTGTTGTTTTGGCTTCGTTCTGAGACGTGGGGAAGGCTACAGAAAAACCTAAGCATGTTTCTTGGCAACTCTTCATAAGCAGTGAGCCCTGTAGAAAGCCCCATGAAATTCATGATTCTGTTAAAAAATAAGACCAGAAAAATGTTGCATGAGATAAAAAAAAAAAAAAAGAAAAGAAAAAAAATTGCTGTGTTTTTCTTAAGACAATGGACTATGCCTGTGAAGGGGACAAAGGAGGAAGTTTTGAAGGGGCAGAATACCTTGGCTATTGTTTGGGGATTTTTTTTCCTCCCTCTCTCTTTTTTCCATTTTTTTTTCCTGAGTCAGCAGCAAAGGGAGATCCACCTGTTAGAGTTCCACCTGTCATTATAACTTGGTTTTAATCCAAAACCTGCAACATTCTGTGGTAGATCAGACTGCTCCTTTCACCTGTCCAGTGCCTGCTTGCATGTTACTTATTCTCTTCAGCTTTGATTAAAGAGAATAAGTGTGCCTTGATGGAACAAAGCATTATTTGGGATTAAAAGAGTTGTTTAACTGGTTAGAAAAGAAATGTAGCTGTGGTTTTCCTGTCTATTTTATAGAAGAGCTTCAGAAACCTGTGTGTACCCAAATTGGAGCTGTGATTTGAGAACACGTAGGAGAGAGAAAAATGAGGAGGTTGGATGGTTTCCTATACTTGGGAAGGCATTACACTGAAGTTTTCTCTTGTTTTAGCCTGATCAAATATCCTCCACAAAGAGAATCAGTGCTGCTAGGAGTTGGCCTAAGATGAATGTCCGGTTTGTTTTTCGGCTCACATAACTATCCAGTGAGAGATTTGGACTAGACCTTTAATTGCTGCACAGAGAAGCAGCCCTGTGTCACTCCAAAAAAAAGAGGATCACATTTTTCCTCTGATACTGACATTAAAGCAACCAATGAATATCGTGCTCTCAGGTCTGAGGGCAGATTTTTTGGCCCACATATTTTCTGAGCGAATAAAATCTGAGAAAGACATTGTGTAGCTGGTGCCTTGGGTTTTGCTTTTCAAAAAGTGTTTTATTTCCCTGGCATGCTTTCTGCAGCATCTATTGAACATTGGTGGAGCCTGAAATAATGACCAAAGAGGTATTTTCTTCCTGAGATGAGGCTGCTCTAGTTGCAAGGCGTTCCTCAAGGGAGCTCTCTATTGAGTGATAGATGGGAAAAATAACAGGAAGGATCCTTAAATGTTCCAAGTTTTGCATGAAAAATATCATTTTTTTGGATGCTGTGTTTGGTACCTAGCCTAGAATTCTCCTACATTTTGATAGTGGTGTCTTCAGAGTGACACAGTGAGTCATAATATTTGACATTTGGGGAGATTTTTACTGGATCTCTAAGTGCTTGTCAAGTCTGTTCAGAAGAATACTTTAAGAAGAATTATGATTTCCTTTGAGAGTTTTGATACTGTTCATATTTTTAAAGCCTAGTTCCTTTTCTTCAAAACAAAACAAAAGAAAAAATAGAAACTTCAGAAGTATGTATTGACCATTTTTAGTGAAAGGATAGTTGAAGACATCCATCCACACTCTGTTCAGTTAATAAATGGCCTTCCAAAAATACTTCCATCTTTAGCTCATTTGAGCTCTTTTAATGTCACCAGCCAGTTAATTTTTTTTGATGTTTATTTTCACATAAGATTCATAGCACACGAGGGACATGGGGAATATCAAGATGACAAACTGGCAGTTCTCCAAGCATCATACAAGGTCGGACCTGCTCATGTTCAGGCCTGCCCAAAGGCTGAGGGAGTGCCTTTGATTGCCACTTTTTGGGAGGGTTGGTGGCCTGTGGGTTTGGGGAGTGCAGTAAACAGACCTGTTGCAGTTCTGCCACCTCAGAATGTGTCGACAGCCGTCCCCAGCGTTCACAGCTGTGAGAACTGAACGTCTCTCACTGCTTTTGAGGAGCAGCAAAGTGCAGTGGCCAAGCTCAAGCCCAGTGAATGATCTGTTTCCCTGGTTCCCATGGATCTGCAGTGTTCAGTTTCTTTGGCACATCCCCCTTCCCTTGCTGGACACGTTCATTATATTTGCACAGGCTTTGCCCAGGGCTGTAAAAAGACTTGGTAGCATTTAACAGTGGTGACTTCCTGGGATTCCCTGGCTCCAGGTGGAATTGCTTGTCTCAGAGCTGGTGCTGTGAACAATGAACGGCAGGTTGCCACGCCAGACTCCCCTGGTCCTGCCACACACAGCCCACCAGAGTCAGGAGGGTGTGCATGGCCCTGGAGCACGGGGTTTGTGCTGGCACCGCCCCTCCCACGGATCCTATTCCTGCTCTCCTTTACACTCGACAGCTCTCAGAAGAGCTGGGACACGTTCCATGTTTGAAACACGAAAACAATTGAGTCATTTTGGCAAATACATACTATAGTTCCATTCTAATAGGAAGAGAATATCAAGAGCTGTGTATCTTGTGCTGGGGGGAGGCTGGACACGGGGGAGGAATAACCTGTCAGAGCATTAGCACCTGGGGGAGTTACCAAACCACACCCATCAGCACCAGAGTCATCCTCAACACTGCTCTCAGCCAGCCCACCAGATCACAGGACTGATAGAAGATGGATGGTTCTGATTTGCATTTTCCATCTGAATTTTGATCTTTGTGGTTTGCTCGGCTTGTGTTTTCAAGTGTTTCTCTGTAACCACTGGAGTGTAGAGAATTGTAAGGATTTTTGAAAATGGCATTTCTCCCAAGACAGGTGGAGCTGCAGCTCCATGAAAACCTTCCAGAACGATGCCAGCCCACCAGTGGCTCCCAGGTTACCCTTTCTCCCCACTATTCCCATGGCCTTTCCCTCATGTGATGGTGTGTACTGTGTATAGGCACAGAAAATATGTATAACCTTGAAACCCTGCAGATGTGCTCTGCTGGTAGAGCTGCACAGGGGACTTTGGGACTGTAGCTTTTGGGGGGTTCCTTGTTGAGATTACCTGACCTTTGCTTTTCCTGCAAGGCTTTGGGAGGTGTGGGGTAGTTTTCTGTTGGATTCTGGGGAAGGCAAAGATTTCTGTGGTCTTTGGCTGGATCTCAAATTCTGGGGTACTGAAGTGTGACCTAATAATTTAGGACTCAGGGAAGGATTGTATTTAAATAAACTATCACGGTTTGAACATTCTGCAACAATTAATTATTAAAATTTATACAAATCCAGGGAGGTTCGTGGCATGTTATACACTGTACCTAAAAACAGCTGAGCTGGGCTTACATGAGATGGAATTTTTTTCTGAAAAGACATCATCTCCTGTGAGCACAATAGAGCTAGTACTTCTCTTATAAATAGTGAATGTTTTATAATTGCATGCAGTCCTAAAGCTGGTTCCTATTATGGAGAGTTGCAGAGGTTTCAGGGGGAGGCTTTGTGGGTTGTTGTTCTTTCCCAGAAGGATGTCCAATCAGCTCCTTTGGCAGCATATTAACCACGGCTGAAATATGTGCCCGTGTGAAAATGTTACGGTCTAATGAGCAACTTCACTTTTGTGTCACTTTCTCACTTTGAAATAAGAGGTTCTGGGTCAGGAGCTGCCCATCTGATCCCTTGTCTGTCTCCCAGTGCAGTTTGTACCCAGAGGTTTTTATACCAGCCTTGCACAGCCGTGTGATACAAACAGGGTGGTCACTGGAGGTCAAAGGAGCCGAGTTAATGGAGTCTCATGTGCCCTCAACAAGCAATTTTGTCACTTCCTGCTGAACTACTGAGCTGTCTCCACTTAGGGAGATTGGCCATCCCTGGACATCATGGGTGTTCAGGATTGTTCAAGCTGTGTCACAGCTCTTTTCCTCTCTCTCAGGTGAACTGTGTGATGAGGTGATTAACCACTGTGTTCCTGAGCTCAACCCCTGCCAACATGAGTCCAAATGTGTTCCCTTGGACAAAGAAATCAGGTAAGAGTGTGTTGGTCTCTACACAATGGGCACATCCATCCATGGCTTGACTGGGGTTGTACTGGCAATGAGTTTGGAGCATAAAACACCAAAATTAACACAAATAATGCAAGACTATAGACACTTCAGTCCATGCCACATTTTAACTTTAATGCATCCATACAAACTTTCCTAGGTTTCTGTGGTTTACTTGAAAATAATGGCTGTACCCTCAGAGCAGAGGGATTATTCTGGAATAGAGCATGGCAATAGGAGAATTTATGGAACAGTCACTGCAAAATACCTTATCCTGTATCAGAAACCAAGGACAGTTTCCTTATGTGTTCCTTAGGGCACTTATAAATTCAAGCAGTGTAACAGGAGCCTTCACAGATCCAGAGCTGCATGGCTCCAGTCAGGAGCTGCCTTTTCCAGTGGCCTTGCTTGGCTCATCTGGGGTTTGGTGAAGTCTGTGTTTGCATTTTCCTGTTGGGAATGACACTGGCTGTTCACAGGGGCAAGACAAAGCCTCGTGTTTTAGGTGGCACTGAAGGAGGTTTGGGCTTGGGGAGCTGTGAGAGCTGCACGGTGGCAGCGTTCATCACTGTCTGAAGAGGGACTTGCAGAGCAATTCAGCAAATAGAGACAGTCAAGCTCTGTGAAAAGCTTGTCAGGAAAAGATCTTTGCAGACAAATCCAAGACAGTTCAGAGCAGTGAGCTGCTCTCTGCACCCTCCCCTAAGGCTGTTTTCACAGTCACGGTGCAGCCCTGGGTGCTCACCGATTCCCCCTGGGGGTTTGTCCAGCACCCCCAGGAGAGGGGAGGCAGCAGGCTTTGTTCTCCCTGGAAACCTGCAGCTGGGGTCAGATTGTGTCCTGTGAAGCAACCAGCACATCAGAACAGTGTAAGCTGACACACAGGGCTCTTCAGGAGAGTTCAAAGGAAATGAACCAAAATTTTAGAGAGGGTGGCTATCTCGAGGGCTCCTGACAACACAAGGCTTTCTTTTGGATGAAAAGCCTCCAGACAGGAATGTTTCCAAATCTTGAGGAAGATTTGGCAATGGTTAGGATGGTTCCTGAACTGATGTGCAGGGACTGGATAAGGAGTGTGTGCCAGTGCATAAATAGCCCCTGATGTTCTTTCCAGGTTTCATTCCCAGTTAATCCATCATTTGGTGAATCCAGTAGCTCCATCATGTTTCGAGGTGAAGGCTTGTAACTCAAATTACCTTCTGTTGCTAGAGCATGGAGGGATGGACACAGCTGTGGCCCTGAATGATTTTCCCCTTGCTGGAAGCATTGTCATACCTGCCACCCAAACAATTTGAGTAAATAAGATACTTTTTCTCACATGCTTGCTAGAAAAATGTTCTTCACAGTAGGGCCACTGATCCTTGAGGGGAGCCTAAGTAACTGCTTTTAAGTATTTTTCTACTCCTGTTTGTTATGTTATTCTTCCCACTATTCACAGAATGCTACAGAAAAATCCATGATTTCTTTACTCCTGTCCCATTTTGCTTTCTAGCAGCCAGACTTGAGAGGTGAAGGAGTTTTGAATGTAGAGGTGTCCAAGCATTGCTGTTTCTTTCATACTTTGGTGACACCAAGCCATTCAAAAATGAGCCCTCAGCAGTTTTGCAGTGCTGTGTGGATGCTGCTGGGGCTCACTGAAAGCCCCTGGTCCTGTAGCTTACCCCCTGAGCAGGCTGATCTCCTGATGGTGCAGGAGGAGTCAGGCTCCTGTCTGTCCCAGCTGCTTCCAGAGGCAGGGATCAGGCTTGGCCCTGAGCTCTTGGTGTCCTGGGCGTGTGAGCAGGACACAAACACAGCACTAGTCTGTCTGTCTGTCTGTCCTGCCCTCAGCTCTAGTCAGTCTGCAGCTCTGCAGAGGGAAGAAAAGATGACAAAGACAGGAAAAAAATAGGAAGCCAAGTTATTTATTGACCTGGGGAGGGAAATTCCATCCTGGCCCTGTGATAGAAGCCATGATTCATGGCTTTAATACAAGAGACATTGAGTGCATGCAGATGCAAATCCCCCCAGATAGGCCAACAATTTAAATACCACTGGACATGTTTTTAGGCTCTCTGTGATACTGGGAATGTTGCCATCACTGCAAGGCTGTAACAGAAAACAAGATTTCAGCTGTAGTGGTGTCAGATGGTCACTGGGAAATGAGATAACTATCTAAACATGTAAATTACTCTCTTACCTCGATCTGAACATGAAGGTTTCTTTGCCACCTTCTTTACTGCATCAGACTTTTACTGATTGGCACTCAGCCCTTGCTGGCACTGTGTGGGACTGTGGGATAAGGATGGAGTTACCATGCCATCATTCCCTGCTGGGACAGACCTTGGGTTTCTAGGAGTACTCCAGATGAAGAACTCCTGGGGCTGAATTTCTCACCTCCTAGACTCCAGGCAGGCATTTTTTGGTAGCTTCAGCCTAGGTGTGACACACCAAGAGCTCAGGGAAGACTGACCCAAAAGGAATTCCATGCTTCTAAAGCCAAGCTTGGAAGCACACTGGACTATTTCTGTGTGTCTTTGGCTGCACAGAGCTCTTTGCAGGTGGCTTTCCTCCCTTCCAGCCTCCACATCTTCAGTGTGCTGTTACTATATAGAAGAAGAGTAGCTTTCTGTATGCCAGAAAACAAAACAAAAAAAAAAACCCTTTAACACAATGAAATTACTTCCAAAAAAATAACTTCAAGAAAGGAGCATGTTTTTCCATTCACTGTATTGATGTTGGAGCATGATATAAATATACTTTATTATTCTAAAGCTTGGAATTATTACCTGACAGCTTAAAATGCTGATTTAATGCAGCCCTGCAGAGAAAAGTGGTGGTTCTGTCATTACTGAGATAGCCAATACACATCATAAAATTGATGCATGGCAGCCCTGAACAAGGAACTGCACATTGTTCATTATTACATCACTTTATATTAGGACTGCAGGGATCAATAAAAACCAACAGGATTAAATGCTGCCAATTCCCCTCACAAAGTCTTTTGATTGACACTATTTCCTTGCAGGTGTGTCTGTAACACTGCCAGAAAACGCTGCCCACTTCTTAGGGCGTGGGGCAGGAACACCTTTTGCTTTTCTCTTTGCTCTGTTTTGGCATTTCCATTATGCTCATCACGGCGTTCCCTGAGCCACCAAGGTGTCAAAAAGCAATTCACACGTGCAGAGCCGGGGCCTGGGCCCTCTGGGGCTGTGCTGTGCCGGTGCTGCGGGGCAGGTGCGGTGTCTGCACACACCCAGCCCTGCCCATCGGCAGCCGCGGGTGAACCGGCTCTGCCCATCCCCTCCCGGCCCTGCTCCGAAAGGGAGCTGGGAGCTCCCTGTGCCTCAGCTGGGGGGCTGCTGTCACCCAGGTGCTGTGTCAGCCACTGCCCGGCCACTGGCACTCACAGGACACTCCTGTGCTCCAGAGTGTCGCCCAGCTCACCGCCCACCCTGGGCAGCAGCCGGGAGCCACGTGCTGCCTGGGAACTGGAAATGCTTTTTCCTCATCACTTCACTCCCGTGTGTCCAGTTCCTCTGAGGAGGTTTTCCACAAGGTGCCTCCTCCTGCCTTTACCCCCCCAGGCTGCAGGCAGGGAGGAGGAGGAGGCCAGCTGAATAGATTGATGGAGCAGTAGTCTCTCTCCTGATGCCACATCCTCAACTTTACAACATCTCTCCTCTTCCAGCTCTTGGTGACAAGCACGTTGGGTCCAACCACAGGCTCTAACAAGAGCACAGACCTCTCTTTTATTGCTGAATTAACTGTAGCTCTTCCCTTGATTTGGTTGAAGTGGTATGCCTTTTGTTTTCCAGATGTGCAACAACATCCAGCTGGGAGGAGTAAAATGTGTTTTATGGACTAAAGAGTGTTCATGACTAAACATTGTCTACAGTATAGACTCAAAAAAACAGGCTGCTCAGCAATCCCAAAAGATCTGATCCAAGTCAGAGATTTTGGGATGCATTTTCTATTGTCAGATTATAAACTTCTGCAGGACTTATAAATAGAAATGCTGATGCAGCCTTCGTACAGCAAACTCAAGAATTGTGTAAAACAGAACCAACAGGCAGCGTCTGCAGGTCTGGGTACATCCCACTGCACCCCTACAAATGGTGTCACCCCACAGCAGCAGGCACAGTGTCACCACAGCAAGGACAGGCTGCAGAAACAACTCTCCATTGTTGCAGCAGCATTTTGCCTTGCAAATGAGTGGAAAGCAGGTGGTGGTCTCAAAACTTGGTCTTTCTCTTTAAATTTGCCGAGGTTCGTGGCTTGTTTGCAGATTGTTTCCATTTGGAAGGCAGACCCTTCCCCTGCTCCAGGAACCTTTACAGGGACAGCCTCAGACCCCAGCAGTGTGCAGGCATTGGCAAAATCATAGCCTGGGGCATCAGAGCCGCTGCCCTTGCAGAATATTGCCCCGTGAGTCTGGAGGGCTGGGGAAGGCAGTGCCACCTCCAGCACAACTGGGTGATCGCCCTGCTGCACAGACTGCCGGGGAGAAGCTGCAGTGCTGGTGCTGAGCTCCACTTGAATTGCAGCGGGTTGCAGAACTCGGGTGCCGGCAGCCGGCAGGGACCGGAGCCTTCCCGATGGCAGGAAGGGCTGGCTGCTGCCGGCAGGAATCGCTGCCATCTCCCCCCCCAAACCCGTGCGGCCCGTTGTGGATGTTGAAACGAGCCGTGAGCAGCGCTGTTCCTCCTTTCAGGTGCGAGTGCCTGCCGGGTTACAGCGGCAAACGCTGCGAGGTGGATGATGACGACTGCGTGGGCCACAAGTGCCGGCACGGAGCCGCCTGCGTGGATGCGGTCAATGGCTACACCTGCGTGTGCCCGCAGGGCTTCAGGTACGGCTCTCGTCCTGCCAGCCCCCCGTCCTCCCCGGGCGGAGGGGCCTCGAGCCCTGTACCTGCAGCGGGTTTTAACGGGTTAACTGTGCCCGGGGGCTGGCGATTCCTGCCTGGAAAGCAGCGATTTGCCTTGGGGCAGTGCTGTGTTAATGTGCCTGCCCCGCCGTCCCTGCTGAGCACAGCACCTCCTACACTCACATGAGTTATAGAGAGATAAACCCTGCACGTGCAGAGTGAGCAAGGGATAATTAAATTGCATTTATGGACCCTCACAACTGGCTGCAAGAAAAACATGAGTCTGAAGATTTTGTGGCAGTGTCTGTGTGCCTCTTGGACGAGCTCAGTGTGATTTGGGCTGTAAATTTCCCGTCTCACATTCTGACAGCTGCCAATATATCTGACTCCTGGAAATCTCTCTGTCTGTCAAAGATAAGTGTGCTCCTCCAAATGGATTCACTAATCATTGCCTGGGGCTGGATACTGGCTTCCTTCCAGCTAAACCTTTTCTGTGTTTGAAATACACACATGAGACAAAGAAGGAGTACCTGAAAAGATCAGTCTTGACAAAGCAGAAGTTGCATGAACACTTATAAATCATCTTCTCTGCTTTGTATCTGCAACTGTTTTCATTCTTCTTGCTCTCATCCTTGCTGGGTTTGGGGTTTTTTTCTTCCCTCTCAACACACATTTCTGTTGCAAAGCAGACAGCCTTTCCTGAATAGGCATTGATATATAACATGATGTCAGCCCATGGTTTCACAGAATCAGACTTGTTATTTACAAGGTATCAGATATCCTCTGAATTTCAAATTCATGCCCTTTTCTCCATGTTTCACTCTCTGCTTCAGTCCATTTGATGGCCTTAGGGATCTTGCAGATTGGTGACTGTAAGGCTAACGTGACTGTGGGATTATAAATCCTCAGTGTTATCTAATTGTTAGAGTTGAGAAATGGGACTGCAAAGCCATGTCTGGAGTCAAGGGTAACTCGAGCCTGTCATCAGATGGGACTGACTGGGAGACTTTTGCTGCAGGTCCCCTGACTTTTAAGGCCTGTCAGCACTAGGCAGTGATGAATGTGAGGTTTTTTTCTGGGAAAGCAGAGTCACAGTGTTTGTCAGAGATGTTCTGAGTTGACACAGCTGGGTGGAGCAGCAGGGGTAGGTGGGAAACTGGTCTGGTCCCTTCCCATGTACCAAAGAGCTCTACTGGCAATTTAGGCAGTGCCCCAGGTTGTCTGGTCTCACAGCAGGGGCATCAAGAGCAGAACCTGGACCAGTCCAGTCTTCTCTCTTGATCAAATGAGGGGGTCTCATTCCACTAAAAGTCCTCCAAGTAGGGGAAGCATCTTTCTACACAAAGCTCCAAAACTCAACTACCAGCTTAGACAGCACTTCATAGCCCAAGGCAACTGTGGGCAAGCAAAGTAATCCCACTGCCTGTCAACTGCACAGCCAGGGTTAACCTGAGTTCTCCTGTTTGCTTTCTTTCTTTTCCACTAGTCCATGCCACTTCCCTAAATTTCCTGTGCAAGATGCCAGGAAGACAAGGGTCTTTGGGGAGAAAAACCTCACACTGAGCATTACCACACTCCCTCTTCCAAGGCAGGCTGGAGCTCCATGCAGAATAGTCCCTGATATTGTTTGAT
Source organism: Notiomystis cincta (assembly GCA_013398075.1). Taxonomy (NCBI): domain Eukaryota; kingdom Metazoa; phylum Chordata; class Aves; order Passeriformes; family Notiomystidae; genus Notiomystis; species Notiomystis cincta. The sequence continues at coordinate 3,568 of VZRX01003972.1, read as the reverse complement.
TTCAGGATTAAAATTCTGCTAACAAAATATGATCTCATTATTCTTCCCATGACTCAAGGCTTTTGTAATTTAAAGCCCGCTGCTCTGAAGGGGGTTCTGAGGTTTGGGTTTTTCCCTGTTAAGATGACAAATGTAAATATGGTGATTGACAGAGCTCAGCCTTCTGATGTCCAGGGTTACAGACTCCCCCGTCCTCACAGCTGCCTTGGGCACAGTGATGTGTGGCAGGGAGATAACTCTGCAAGTGTTTGAAGGCTGCAAGTGCTGATGAAAAGGAGAGAACACAAGGGGTGGTCTGACAAAGGTAACTAGGAGACCTGCGATGATGATTAATAAAGTTTTTTGGCTAAGTATCAGGAATCACTTCCCAGCAGTGAGTTTGCAGAGTGCCCTCCCAATTAGCCAGAGCTTACACTGTTGCAATAAACGCACAGCCCTGCAATGATTTTATGGTTGTCACTACACTGTGTGTCAAAGCCATTTGCAGACACACATTAAAAAGATGTTAAAACTTACACACTGCTGAACAAATGGCACTTGGGTAATTCTGAACAATGTAGGAAGGACCTCGTGCACACTGAGGCTCTCATGATAGCCCCAAAAATCAATAGTGCCACCATGCACACACTCGCTCTCCTACTTCCTCACTTCCCATCCACTGGTCAGGTGTGGTTGTGCTCCTCACAGCACCTTTCCTTAGCACTCACCAGCTTCTCCCAACTGCAGAATATGCTTTCCTCTTGAAAAGTTTGCAGTGTTTTCTTCCCAAAATAACACTCATTTGCCCCCTGCAGATGAAAACATTTTAGAGAATTTGTGAGCCCCGCTGAATAAACCCCAAGTTCTCAGAGCTTCCCTCCAGCAATCAGCCTCACAGTAGTGTTGCCTGATAAATGCTGCTCTGGTGGGGAAGCACACATTAAGCTGCAGAGCCTGATGGAAGCACTGCTCCTCTGTGGTGCAGATGCTTCCAAGTTCTCCGCTGGGACAGATTGCTGCAAGGAACTCGCAGTGATTATTTAAATAAATGAGATCGTACCAGGCAGAATGGACTTGGCCAAGCTATGCAAGTCAGGCTGTGTTCCACATTCCACTGCTGGGGAAATAAATCCTATTAATTATTTCTAAATATATGCTTTAAAAATAATGTTAAAATTAAAAAACAAAGGGCCTTGACAGACACTGTTGCTAATGTAATTTCTAGGTGCCAGTATCAGGAGTGCTGCCCTGGTAAAGCCACACACCTGAGGGGTTTCACAGCAAGCCAGGGGTGTGCAGGAGCCATACCAGGAGCTCAGGGAACATTTCAGAGCAGCACTAAGCACAGACACTCTGGCTTCTTCCAACATTTGCTTTGTTTTAGTGGTGGCTGTTGTGGGTCACGTGGATTTTTATTATTTTTATGATTATGATGATGATGATGATGATGATGATGATGATGATGATGTTCCACTAAATTAGAATTCTATACGCTGATTTTTCCTTCTGTTTTCTACTTGCTGCCAAAGACAAAACAAAAGAAAACAATGGGCACTAGGTAGAACAAAGCTCACAGGCTGGGTAAGCAGTGCTCTGTTCTGCTGGTACCTCTGGAAAGGGGTTCCCTTGCTTGCCACTTACAGCAGCAGAGTAGACTCAAATCACAGATCTGGGGGTGGGGACATCTCAGGTTAAATGGCTCGCAGATTTCCCTGGGAACCTCTGCGGGGCACACTGTGGGTGGCAGCTGTCCCAGCCAGGCTGCAGCTCCTGGCAGGGCTGAAGAAGCGGCGCAAAGGGCGGTGCAGGCTGCTCTCCGTGTGTGCCCCGGCGTGTTCTCTGCCAGCACCCAGCCGGCCGCTCTCGCACGGGACGGCGGCACACGGGGCCGGAGCTGAGTCGCCACTCCAGCTGAAATGAAAGCGAAAAGCGCAGTGTCCGAGCCGCTTTGCCGTCCCTTTGTGCAGCGGGCTGTTCTGCGAGACGCCGCCGCCGATGGTGCTGCTGCAGACGAGCCCGTGCGACAACTACGAGGGCAAGAGCGGCGCGCAGTGCATCGTGGCGCAGCACGAGCCCGTGTGCCGCTGCCTCGCCGGCTTCGCGGGCCAGCGCTGCGAGAAGCTCATCACCGTCAACTT
>VZRX01003971.1:0-63180 GCA_013398075.1 Notiomystis cincta | reverse complement strand
GGAGCAGGGATGGAGCGGGGCTGTGCGAGCCGCGCCCTGGGGAGGGGCCCAGCGCCTCCCAGCAGCCCTGGACGCCGATGCAGCCGCTGTGCTCCAGCTGAGCTCGGGGCCAGAGCCCAGCTGAGAGCGATGGAGCAGCGCACATTCCCCTCCTCGTGAGCCCAGGCAGGCTGGCTTTGCTGCCGGGTTTCAGCAGCAGGGCAGCGACGCAGCACTTGAGCAGCTCCTTGGCTCCCTGCCCACTCTGCTGAGCCTGGAGTGGGGAGCTCACATCCCTCAGGCAGAACTTAACAGATTTCTCACCTCTTTGCTGCAAGGCTCGTGGTCAGGGCTGGCAAGCAGCAGCTGTTCAGCCAGATCCCCCAGAGCTGCTCCCTCTCCCCTGAATCCACATTTTCAGGTACAAGAATTTGTCCTACCAAGAGTTTCTAGTGCAGGCATAGTGAAAAAAAAACCCAAATCGTACAAACAAACAAAAAATCACAAACCCAAACCAACCAAACAAAAAAATCACACAAACAAACAAAAAAAAACCCACCAAAAAACACCATACACACTCATACCTTTGCACACTTTTCAAACAACCCAAAAATACCCTGCAAGCTGTGCACAAGGGCATGTTTACCAGGGATGCTGAGAGGCTGCTGTTGCCTTTCCCCTTCCTTTAGCATCACTTTAGCATCAATCAGGGCAGTGTGTATGCTCCAGGCCCTTAAAGGAAACAGGGATAAGCCCTATATTGTGGCTTTTGCCCCATATTTGCCCAAGGAGTACAAAAGCACAGGGCATGCACACTGTGCAGTCTGCAGACACACACAACACAGCCCCCATGGTGTCTTAGAGGCAGCCAGGAAATATTTCCTCCTCACAAGAAATGTATTTTTGCTGGTTTTAATTTTCAGAGCTTCCCAGGGGGGAAATAAAAAAGATACTTTTCAATGAGAAACTGAAGCCTGAACAATCTGTGGTTTTGCCTTTTGCTGAGTGGAAAGAGGGTGGAAGGAACATCCACCTCCAAACACTTTCATAAAACCATCACAGGCAATCACCTCTTTTCATGGGGAAAAGCCTGTGAAATAAAAACATGATCAGCCCTAAGGGACACTGCAGCCTCATACAGTCAGAATGTGATGGTTTATACACTGAAGATTGAAAAGATGAGGTTTTCCCTTGAGAAAAAGCAGTGCCTGGGATGAGCAGAGCACTCAGCAGCAGGAGACTCACACAGCTTTTAGCTGCGTGGGTTTATTGTATTCAGAATTAAAGGTAGCTCTAGTTCTTCCTTTCTTTCCTTCTCTTCCTTCTTTCCTTCCTTACTTCCACATAAACAGTTTCTCTGCTGGGATAAATGAGTGCAGACTTAGGGGGTGTGACCTATACCCATGGGAAGGTGTGGGAGAAATCAAGGGGGTTTGGGGGACAGTGATTTGACTTGGAAAGCAGCTCAGGAACATCAGGGGCATTGATCCACAGGACATCAGGGGCACTGATCCATAGGTGGGGCTGCAGCAGTGTATCCTGCTGTGGGGTGGGGCAAAACTGATGTTCCCCTCCCAGCCATCAGCATGAGGGACCCATGGTCAATCACTGGACCCAGGAGGGGTGGGTTCAGCTCAGGATTCCCCAGATGGAAGCAGCCATGGGGATGGGCACAGAATGCACCTGGGAGCAGGGCAAAGCAGGGTTCAAGCAGCAGAATCTTGAGGACATGAGCCATGTTCTAAGAAGGGGAGCTCACACCCCTGGGAAGAAGCTGCACCACAAGAGGCTGTGAGCATTGAGAGGAGCCCTTCTTCTGGCCATGGTGGGGATGACTAACCTAAAACTGCCTGGAAAGAGCAGCAGAGAGGTGGGAGTTGGTCTGTTCTCCAGGTAACAGGAATAGGATGAGAGGAAAAGGCCTCCAATTGCACCAGAGGAAGTTGTGGTTGGAACAATTTCTTCACCAAAAGGATTACCAGGCACTGAAACAGGCTGCCCTGGGAAGTGGAGGGGTCACTATCCCTGGAGGGACTTACAAGGGGTGTAGTGTGGCACTTGGGGACTTGTTTTACTGGTGGACCTGGCAGTTCTGTGTTAATGACTGGCTTTAATGTTCTTAAAGGTCTTTTCCAACCCAAATGATTCTCTAATTCTCTTTCACTCAGAGGGAGATGCTCTGGTATGGCAAGGAGAGACATCCTCGGGTATTGCTGGAGGCCAGCTCTGCTCCTCAGGGAGGTGGTGGCTGTGTCTGAGTGCAACCCCAAACCATCAAACACCAAAAACCATCAAACACCAAAAATCATCAAGCACCAAAAACCATCAAGCACCACACAGACCTGCTGCTGTCCCTCAGCTTGGTCCTGTGCACCACCAGACAGTCAAATTTGGGCAGCACTTGAGGGTGTTTTCCACCCACAAACCCTCTCAGGTGCTACAGGCTATGCCAGTGTTGTTCTCAAAATCAGAGCCTAAAACCCTAAACAGAGGCCACCAGAAACCTTCTCTTCTTTTTGGTGTACTGGGACCAGGTTTCATTTCTTACAGTCCAGAATGAACTTTTATCTTCACACACCCTCTGGAGGTGGGTGAATCTATGGTAGCACAGATGTCCTGAGAGCCACATCTCAGCTCCACTGAAGTCCAAGGTTTGCTGCATTTCCCCTGCTGAGTCCAAACAGGAGCTGGAGTTGGCCTGGGATGTCCCCATACCCTGAGCCTTACATCCTTGGCCATCTCTGCAACTCAACCACCACCTGAACTTGAGAGAATGGAGTCCAAAAAACTTCAAAATTTGTATTTTTTCACTTCCTTGGGGGAAGCCAGGGGCTTCTTGAAGTGGAAACTGACACCACAAAACCCAACAATTACAGAGTTCCCCCCCAAAAATCCAAGCTTTCCACCCTGCATGAAAAAATATCAGAAGGAAAACCTGGCAGTCAGGGAGTATTCAAAGGGAACATGAATTCCTGAAGGCTCTTGCAGCAGTTTTCCTGTGCTTCCCACAGAGCAGGTATTTGTGTTCTTGCATGTTGGGCTGAAAGTGGAGCCCCACAGTCCCAGGGGGCACAGGGTGAGCATACCTGGGGTCCCTCCCCAGCACGTGCCAGGGCTGTGGGAGCTCATTAAAATGGACCAAGAACTGTGCCAGCTGCAAATGCAAAGGTCTTTTCAAATAAACCCCATTAGTTCCACATGTGCATTTGATAGATAATTTTTTTTTTGTTACGTAACATGAAACCAATAATTATGGAAATGACTGTGAGGATCCAGATAGTCTCCACAAGAAAAAGGCAGAGAGAGGGAGAGCAAACAATACCAGAGACTTTGCAGGGATTTTTTCCTCCCCTGGTGCACCCATCCTTAGCAAACTGCTTGTGCAGATCCCTACCCAGGAAAGGAATTGGCTCTGGGAATTTCACCTCCCTGGAGCTGCACAGGGCCTTCAGCTGCAGGATTAAAAGCTGGCTGTGCACTCACATACCCAGCCCTGAGGCCACACAGGCAAATGGCTCTCCTCACCCCCGAAATATGTGGGGAATGTGCTGGAAAGAATGCAAAATCTGGTTCTTCCCTCAGCTGCTTGTAGCTAGTTTGCTGTAAATTCCTTGGTTGGGGATCAAATCTGGAGGAAATGAACATTGCAACCAGTATTTTTCAGAAAACCATTTATGCATCAATCTGTTTACAACAAATTGCAGATCTCTATTCACACCCAAACTGATTTCTTCTCTCTCATGCTTGCTCACACCCCACCACCCTCACTCTGACAGGCAGAGTACAAATCTGTGTGCAGCAAAGCTGGGCACATGGGGAAGAAAGAAAGAGGAACACACAGGTTTCTAGTGGGAATACAGCTATCAAAACAACATTGTACAACTGGGGAAAAACAGATTTTAAAAAAAAAAGTAGAGGTGATTATGTAAACTGCTGTCCCTGTCTGGTCAGCACAAATCTCGTGTGGGCTTAGGTCAGTCTTTTGACACAGCTAGAAATAATTGTCTGTGTTAACCATTAGTAGCTCCCAGTTCAGAGTTCCCTGCCAGTATTCCCAGAGTCTGCCTCAGGATAGGTGCAGGCAGCACTGCCCACCCCTGTCCATGTCACAGTGGGGAGCTCAGCACTTCAGCAGGGGAGCAGCTTCCAGCCTGGAAGCTCCTGGGTGCTCCCTCAGTGTCTGACCACAGCAAACAAAACCAGAAAGCAGAAAGTGCAGTGGTCAGGAGGTGTCCTGGGCAGGCAGAGAGGCCTCAGAGTGCTGGAATAAACTCAAGCCCCTACCCTGGAAAAGTCTTGGGATGCAATCCCAGGGCAGGGAAGGGTGGGTGGTTCTAACAGGTAAAGGTGTGACCCAAAGGAGGAGCATGGAAGTGGCACCATCTGCTGCCTATGGAAGACTCCCTTCTCAAAATCTGCAGGGAAACCCCCATAGTTTGAGGGAAAATGGGGTGATTTGGCTGCTCCTCACTAAAGGAGAGAAGAGGAAGCTTGGATTCTTAAAGTTCTCAGCTGCCTCCTCTCCAGGAGTCACTGGGGTGCTGGCACACACGAGTAATGTGGTTGTTCCCACCTTCCTGCAGGAAGCAGAGGAGATATTTGAGGCTGGCTGCTCTTTCTGTCTTGGCCACCAGTTTTTAGAGTTAAGGACATCTGGAAAGGCCTGTCCAGAGGTACAGGCAGTGCTGAACTGTTTGTTTCCCTTGGAGAACAGGAGCAGAGCAGCCAAAAGACAATCTGTGTCCCAGATACGTCAAGGGTTGCTGGAAAGAGCATTTGGGGACCACAGAGGTGCTGAATGGTCCTCAGGGCATCCCTTGCACCCCTTGTACTCCAGCTGGTGGAACTGCTCAAGCTCAAAAATCACATCCCATCAAAGCTTCCAGTTGCTACAAGAGGTCTCTTTCAACTTCTTACAAGGCAAGACACAAACCCCAGGAGTCTTCAGGAGAGATGATTTCCCTTCCTTGGCTTTTGGGGGAAAAGTTTTTTTAGGGACTGCTATATCCAATCCCTCCCTCCTCTAACTAGTCCCCCACCACCTTGATTTGCTACCTGGAGGCAAATCAATTCAGGCCCCTCTTCTTTGTAAGATCTCAGCATGAAGAATTCCTCCCCATCTTCCCACAGGTCCTTGCCAAGAGAGCAAACCCAGAGCACCACTAAGAGGGAAGACTGAAATCACTGTGAGATCAGCAAGGCCCCCAGCAGAGACAGTAGCTGAGGCATCAGCCTAAGGCTCTGTAATCCTGGCAAAAACAGTTCCAAAGCACACTTTATCTAGTGAGGGTGCCTCAGAGCTGTGTGAGGAATTGTTTCATGCAGCCCTTTTATGGAGAGAGGAGCTGGAGAGCAGTAGTCCCCAAAATAATTCACAGGGCTTTTAGCAGCCCCTATTACTCACTATTGGAAGGACTGCAGTGCTCATTGTTTCATTCTGGCAGCCAAATCCTCCTCCACTAAAACAAATAACTGTCAAGGATGCATCCCAGCCTCAGAGCTTTGGTTTGCCCACACAATTAAAATCCTTCTATCCTCCATCAGGTTTGTCTCCTGATAGTCCAGCAGCTGCTGTAGCCACTGGTATTTTCCCATCACCATGCAGGGCATCCTGCACATTCCCCTGAGAACTGAATGGTCCATCAGTTCAGGGAGACCCTGGGACAATGTCTGGCACAAATCTGAGGCAGGGCTGAGCTCCAGGCTGGTCCTGAGGCACTGCTGGAAGGAACTCGACTGACACCGTGACCAGAGTCCACCATGTGGAACCAAACTTGTTGTATCAACCCACAGGACAGAGAATTAAAATCATTAGTGCCTCTCAGTTGCTTTGGATGCTGAAATAAAAGCCCAGTAAAGAGGTTTGTTCCAGTAAGAGCTGAATCAGAACAGATGGAGAAGTGCAAGCTATTATTTCATACAGCAGTGACATGGACACTCCATTTGTTTATCCAGATCTCTGCCTTGCCCTGACTCACTGGCTTCTCATCTCAGAGGTTTCTTGCTTAGCTTAGTCATTTCTGGGTAAATTATTTTCCAGCTTTTGATGTCAAATGTAGCTTTTCTTGTTCATTATAAACCAACACAGTGATCTGCTTCTATTTGTGCACTGGCTTTGCTGCTTGGTCAACTTTCCAGGGTGAGCAGAACGAATCCCAGGGAGAAGTTCACAGTAACCCAGTTATTGTTGGGTGCAAAGCAGCTCTTTTAGTGGCCATGGTGCTTTTGCAGAGGGTGAGGAGGCTATTTTTGCCAAACTCTGACTTTAATCCAACTTTGATTTTGGCTAAATCACATCTCCTCAGTGAGCCCTGCCCTTTGCTTCCCCTAAAGATGAATTATTTCAATTCATTTCATCTGGACCCTGGCCTGCCTTTCAGTTTTGCCAGGAGGAGCTGTGTATTCCCTGGAGCTGTTAACACCCCAGAGAGATGACTTCTCCTACAGCTGCTGCAGAACCTCCCCAGCAGAGCCACAAGCCCAGGGGACCAGAAATTGAGCTGAAAACATTCTCTGGTTTGGAGTAGGGGTGTGTGACCTGTGCCAGGAGCATCCATTTAAAAATCCCCTTACAGTGGAGCTCGTTCTGAGACAAGGTGGGGACACAAATTCCAGCAGCTTCCCACCTAAATCAGAACCCAGCTTTGGGTCTGGAGGGCTGTGGGTGCCCCAGCCAGGATCTGAACTTATCTGGTGATTTTATGAGGAGGAATGAGACCTCAATAATTGGCAGAAAGCTGACAGGAGGAGGGAGGAGGCTTCATCTTCAGTGCCAGCTCTCCAATTCACACCATCCCCATTTGCACATCAGCTTTTAATATTTAATTGCAGCTCTGCCAAGGGACTTTGCCTCCTCTCTTGCACAGGAGGGGGAGAGGAAGGAGTCAGCAGCGTGGTGCTGGAGAGCCCCGAGGAGACTCAAATGGCAGATCTCGGGCAGAGGGAAGCGCTCTAGCATGTAAGTGATTTTACACAAAAACCCCTCCCACATCACAGGAGATGGAATGAATTAATATCAGAAAAATCCTGTAAGCCCTCAGCAACTGGGGGATGCTGTGCTGGCTGTGGGAACTGCTCAGGGTGGGCTGAGAAGGGTATTTTCATCGACTGCCTGCATTTGAGGGAAAGGAGGGATAGGGAATACTGCTCTCCTAACAGGCTCATTTTGCCACAAAGTGAATCCCTGGAAGGCCCTTAACCTGGAATTGTTTAATGTTAGACACCACCACAAAAATGGGAAACAACCCCTGAACTGTGGGAGGTGGGAGAATGCAATCTGGCAGATCTGCCTCCTCTCTAACACCACGGGAAATGACCTGGAAAACGAAAAAAAGGGAAATTTTTAAAGCAACCAGTGAGAAATATATTCCCCCCCACACCTCTGGCCTTGATTTCAGATGTCTAAAAGGCATGAGAAAAGAGGCAGAGATGAGAAAAGAGGCAGAGATTCACAAGCTGCTGAATGACATTCCTGTCCCCCCAAAACTCTGCCCCTTTTGAGTGCATCTGGAAGTGGACACCCAAACATGGGTGGACAATGACTCTGGACACTGAATAATACTCAGGCCAGAGCCACAGAAACTGCTGATGAGACATTTTTTTTTACAAGCAACGTGGCTTTTAGAACAAATACTTTCAAAATGTAAATACAAGTATTTAATAATCCCATAGTTCAAATGTCTGTGTCAGTAATTAAAAAGCAATTACATATAACTTGTAGGTCCCCAGAGCTCTGTCTACATTCAGAAAATGAACCCCAGATGACCTAATGTACTTCCAAGTGTCAGATCAGTCATTGCAAATACAATGCCTGAGACTTCTGCTGCACATTGCTGAAGTCTGGAAAACAAGAACATTTTTGGCAGAAGAGGCCAAGGGGTACTTGAATCTCCAGTAACTGTCTGAATCCAGAGCTGCTTCAGGTCTGTGTGACACTGAAAACACCAGAAAATTTTAACTAATGATGCATATGCAAATTACATTAAAGAACTTTTAAATTATTTAGAGCTAATTTTCCTCACGTCTTTTCCCTCTCACTGTCACAGAGATGAACTTGGGGATTAAGAGAATGAGATAAGTGGTAGACAGAGTAGAAAAGACCAATTCCCTGCATTAAGTGTGATTTCATTTAACTGCTTTAACCCCATTTTGTTTTTCAAAAGTGACTTTCAGTGCTGAGGTTGGCAGATGTACCACTGAAGGCATCACTTGTTCCACAGCCCTTTTCTGATGCCCTGCTCCCCTGGGCAGAGATGGACACACTGATTTTTGGCCTCTTTTCCCTGAGTCTTCACATCCAGCACCATAACCTTTGCTCTCTTGTTTCAATGCCAGCAGGCAGAAAACATGGAAAAAGCTGAGAAGCTGAGGCCAGCTCAGTCCTTCCCTTGCCTGTGCCATTCTCCAAGGAGCAATCCAGAGCTCAGGGCAGTTCTTCTGAGCAAAGCTGTGTCTGTCTCAGAGCTGGTTGCCAGGTGGGTGTTTAATCTACCATTGCACTTCACCTCACATCCCAGGGTTTCCAGGGAGAACCCTCCCTCTCCCACCTCTGTAACAAACAAATCTCACTCAGATAAGATCTTTCCCAAGCACAGCATCCCAAATTGTCAGGTCTCAAGTGAGAGGTGCATGTTTTCTCACACGAGTGTGTGATATATTTCTAGTGCATTATTATGTCTTGGAAGACAAGTCCTGATTTAAAATCCAGACACACTTGACAATCTTCACTAAATAAAATGACACAGAGGAATTTGCCCTTGACCCTGAGGACTGGAGAAATCCCAGATGGACAATTAAAGCTTTTAGTCTTGGTAGTTTGTAAGGTGCCACGAGGGAAAGGAGCAAATGCTGGAGAGAGGAGCTGATGGGGAAGAAAGAGGGGTGTGGGCACTGCATCCCCTCCTGGTTTCTCTCAACTGTCTCTTACCAAAAGGCTCCAGGGAGGGTCACATTTCAGCCCAAGCCTCTTAAGGGCTGATTTCTCTTCTTGTTACAGCCCCTAACTGAGGTCAGACCAAAATGCTGCCAAGTGTGAGACAAATAAGATTAGGAGCAGAACCTGAAGTACATCTCCCTCCATGTAAGAGTGACAGGGCAGCTGTCAAGTCTGTCTCTGGAACTTCCCCGTGGGACAGTTTAGTTCCAAATATCCCAAAATTGGTTAGTTCCCACTGTAAATAGCCAGGTCTCTGACAGGGTCTCTGGAGAAAGCTGAGAGTGCACTCCCCAGAGCACAGAAGAGAAGGAAGGTGGTTTCTTCTGCAAAGGTCTCACTCATCACTGCTGTTATATTAGGTCAGGTAGTGACCTGGTAAATCCCTTTACATTAGGTTAAAGCTGAATAAATTGACATTCTGGAAAGCCTGACTTCAGCTCTGAGCCATAAATCAGCAAAGTGCAATAATTCACCTCATTCAGGCAATGCAACCTCCCCACCAGTGGGGACGTGGATGCTCCAGGGACACGTCTGCATGGGAGGAGAGGGCTGGAAGTACTGCCCTGACCTAAAACCAGTCCTCTTTGGGAGATTCTCACCTCTCTGGCACTCTTCCAGCTTGCCTTTGGAGTCTACTGGCTTTGACATTTTCCAGAGGGTAGGGGAAGGCAGGAGCCTGTCCACATCATGCAAAAATAAATTCAGGTTGAAAAGGGATTGAGATGCCATCTCCTGCCTTCCTTGCAGGTACCAGAGGATCCTGGATGGTGAAAGAAACATGGCTAAGCAAGAACAGCCCAAGGTGAGAGCCAAAGGCTCATTCAGAGCTGTTGGTATGGGTTGTCCTCACAACATAAAGCTCCAGTTCTTGGCAATGAGAGGCAAACAAAAAACCAGCATTTTCTGCAGTAACTGGTGCTGTTCTGAGGAACCCCAGGACAGGTCAGGCCCAGTTGCCTCTTAGTGTGTACAGATGGACTGGCTTATGTAAAATGCTCCAGGATGAACATTTTGTGCACAATATATTCAGACTGTTGTGGAGTGAAAAAAATTGTGGAGGTAGAGACTAATGGAGGATCACCAAAAGTGGAGGACCTGGCAGAGGATTCAGTACTGGCTTGAAAGTGAGGGGAGGATCCAGCCTGAGGTAACAGCACACAAAGTCATTAAGGAAGCCAGAGAGCAACACTGGGCTGGCAGGGATGACACTGGGGCATCTCTGCCCTCCTGCACCAGCAGCTGGAGGTTTTTTTGATGTTGCCCTCTGTGTCTCAAATTAGGTGTTTGGGTCATTTCTGCCATTCTACTCCACCATTCTAGCCCTTTCTTCTGATTGTAATGGGACTTTGACATAAATTTCACAGGTAGATTTTGCATTCAGGTGTCTGCAGTTCAGCACCTCAAATGGAAATCCCCTCCAGCCAGAATCTGTGACTGCTGTTCCCACATCATGGCAAAGGCCACCTCCCACCTGCCATTGTCCCTCATATTTTGATTACAAACTCATTGGCATAATGTGCAGTTCTCAGCTCTGTGTTTGCTCTTTTGACCCTGCTTTGTGATAAGGGGCCTCTTACAACCTGGAATAAAAAAGATAACACACTGGAAGCCAGATAATCTGAACTTTATCCAACTTCTCCGCTAAAGATGGAGTTGATTCCTGCTGACCACAGAAAGATGAATTCCACCTAATTAAACAAAGGGAGAATATGAAAATTTTTATTTTCAGTCCAGGTTTCCAAGAAGAAACAGGAGGTTTCTTATTAAATGATAGAGAAGGGAATTTCTGACTGTTTGGAAACATATTTTCATAGAGTAGGAGGATGGAGGTGGGAGTAAGACAATGATTCAAGAGGGAAGACAACCACTGGCCATATTTTTTCTACTCTAAGGTTTTCTTGCATGTTCATGGACAAGTCAGGAGGGTTCACTGGAAATAGGCAACTTCAACACTTCAAAAACAAGCCAAAGTTTAAATTGTGCCCATGACATTTATTTCAGAAAATGTAGAAAGTGGTGGGATACCCCTTCATTCTACAAAGTTAGAAAATCAAAAGATGAGATGCTTGAAGTGGAAGAGCAGGAAATAAAAATTTCACGTGATTTATTATTGAAATTATATAAAAACCTATTTTGATGTTTTGGGTTGGTTTATTTTTTAGCTCATGGAAGCCAGATACCCATCCCAGAACAATGTCACTGTTGGGAAAAACTGTGCCTTACCTCGAAGTCATGCCTGTGATATGTGCTCAAGCAAGCCCATGGAGGGTGTTCCCATCCCTAAGATTGCTGCTCCAGCAAGGAATTTCAGAGGGCTCCTGAGCAGCTCTGACACCCCTAAAACCAGCCCACATTGTCAGAGTCCACACTGTGCTCCACTGGAGACACCACCTCCCAAAGGTCCCCTGAGGAAGAGGGAGGCTGATCACAGCAGCATCCTGACAACAATCCAGCCCCTGAGCACGGACTGCAAACCCCACAGGGACCCAGCCTTCCCTTCTCCTCTCCAGAGCATCCAGAGGAAGGCACGAGGGAGTCCTGCCACCACCACAAGGAAGGAGTCTGCTGCAAAGGTCAGTGGGTGCTCCTCCTCAAAGGAAATGTATTTTATCCTTATAAATTCCTGGACTTTGTGGTGGTGCTCCATCACCCACTGGTGTCTGTCCCTGGGCACAGGGGACAGGTTTCCCTGTGGATGTTTATGCCTGGTGCCATCCAGCTCTGGGTGATTTAATGACCAGGGGCAGGGGTCAGGTGTTCAACAAACTATTCCTTGTGATGTCCTCTTCCTGGAGGGAAGGATTTGGTAGGAATGAGCAGCCCATTGGAGAGAGACCCACATCAAAGAAACATGATGATAAGACATGAAGCTGATATCATCTGAAATATGAACTATGGATGAGATCCCATCAGACATGATCCTGATCATTTCTTTGCTGTGTGATATCAGTCCACGTGAGGGACTGACCCTTCCCTGGGAGTGCAGCAAAGGGCAACATCCATTGTTGCAAAAATCATTCTGGGAGTTGGTAAAGGAAATGGGTGGATAATCCTGACTCTGAAAGGTGGCCTCAAAATCAAAGATGGGTAGGGAAAATACAGCTTAGCTCTGGAAATGAGGCAGAGCATCACAAAGCTGTGAAGCACAACCCTTGGAGACAACAGAGCAAAGCCAGGGCTGGGTCCTGCAGGACAAAAAAAGCCACCTTTGCCTCTGAAAAGCCTCTGGTGGTTAACTTTCCCCACATCTTTGTGCAGTTCCTCTCCTCTATTTGTGGGAACTTACCTGTTTTCCTGCTGTTGTTCCCACACAGGAAGGGAAGCAGTCCTGGGACAGGCAGGGGATCATCTCCTCGGTGCCAGATCCAGCTGGTGACTCAGCCACGGGCAGAAGCTGTGAGTTGGATTTATTTTGGTTACCTGACATCACTGCTACCCTGCTTCCACCTCTATAGCTGCAGGGAAGGGTCTGCTTGGTCCTCACACAGAGTTGTATTTCCCACAGAACCCCAGAGCAGACACTGACCAGGCAATGCTGGCTGGGGCCATGTGGGTCCTGCCAGGACTGGACATTCAGGAATGTGGCCAAGGAGGGGGAGCACAGAGAGCAGATGACCCCTTGACTGCAGCCCTGATCAGTCCCATTACATGGAGCTGGCAAATCCCAGCACAGCTGGGATCTGGGCCAGTGATGAGTCCACAGAGCCATGCTGGCTCTGCCTGTGCTGTTATCCCAGCAGTTAAAAATAGCTGCTATTAAATACCAAGGCAGAAATACATCCATGTTTAGTTTGGAATGAGTAATATCTCCCTGCACCTCAGCCTTGAGAAGAGGAAGAGGGAGAGGTTCCTTTGTACCTAACTAAGGAGCCTTGGCTGGGCTCCTTTTTGAATTTGGCAGCAGTGGTGTATCAGACAGAGTCATCCTTGGCTTAAGATAGGGCATGTAAGTGATCCCTAATGTTATGATATCATCAGGACTAAAGCAGGTCAGGGATATTTCAAGGCAAGAGGCATCTGTCAAGAGTGAAAAATCCAAGCTTTGCATGGGAAAGGGTTGAATTTTGCCAAACTTTGCTGTTTGATTTGGGGCAGAAAAAAACCCAGGCCTCCAAAAATCCCATAATGACTGGATTAGAGACCATCAGACCATGCCACAATTTTTGGCCCTGGATCAGGAATCCAGGGTCCCCTTAAACCATGTATTTAGAATTTGCTCTTTTCCCTTTCCATTTCTTTCTTGCCTTTCACACAAGAAGGGGAAAAGGATCACACAGTGCCTGGATTTGAGACCCTGTATTTAATTACCCAACAGCATGGGAAAAGAAGTCTCTTACACGAGCACACCAATGATGGAGCTGAGGTTTCCACAGCATTGCTGGGATACTTTTTTAGTACCACAGCACATGATGTCACCACACTGTCTAGCTCAACACTGTCACAGAGTTGTGCCTTTTCCAGTGCCAGGAACGTCTTTTCCTCTGGCTGGAGAGGGGTGAATCATGGCCTATCTTAGACCCTCACACCACTCCCCAGCCCCTGACTCAAAGGCCTTGTAATAGCCATGGCTTCATGTGGTTGTGCTTCGTTGGAAGGGCTTGGTGTGAGCTCCTTCTGGGGAGGCAATTCCATCCAGGGAGCTGGGAATTCGACAGCTACTGCTGAGGAAGGTGCTGGATTTGCTCAGAGACAGGAGCTGTAATGCTTCCTAAAAAAGTCCAGGAACCAGCTGTCCCAAATTTCTCAGGGACCAGACACGTCCAAGGCTGTACCTGTGCTGTGTTCTGTCATTCCCATGGAGTGAGAGGGATGCTGGTGCTCCATGAGCCCCAGCAGTGACAGGGCAGGTCTTCTTTGGGAGCATTCCTCACCATCCCACAGGAACAGCCCCACTGCCCTTCCTGAGGGATGAGGAGGGGACATCCCTGACCTGGGATGGGGAAAAAACCGAGTGGTTTGCAGCCACACAAGAATGTAAGCAAAGCACAGAGCACAGTTCTCAGGGGCTGGGATGTCTGATACGGAGGGCAACAGCCTGGCAGTGTTCAAGACAGCTCTGCTGACTGGAGTTGGGTTTACCAGCAAACACATGTCAGGTTGGAGCTGAGTAACTGCAGGAAAACTCAGAGCACCACTGGCTGCATCTCTTTCCAGGCACAGCACAGTCACACCTGAGACATGGCTGAAGGCCTTGCTCAAGGGACAGCTGCTACACCCCTTCAAAAAGCACATTCCCAGGCAGCCAAACCAGCTGGGCTGTGCCCCTGGTCACACTGGTGATATCCAGAGGAAGCTGCCACCAAAGATGTCACCAAGTCACTAATTAAAGAGGCCCAAGTGGCTGCAGTCTGCAGTAATGAGATTAAACTGAGCACTGGAAGACTTACACAGCAGAACAAAATTCTTCCTAGGAAGGAAGACAGCAAATCAAGGAACCATTTTTCCCAAAGGGAAATAGTTGAAAGCTTGAGTCCTTTAATATTCAAAAGGAAAAGGCACCAGCTAATTTATTGCAGGTGGAGTCTCCTGAGTACTCTGGATTTAAAAATCAACAATTTCTAGATGAATTTTGGCAATCAGAGAGAGGGAATTGTGGCCAAGGAAGAGAGGAGGGGGACATGCACAGGGGTTTGTGGGTGTGTGAATTAACACTGCTCCATTATCCAGGGCTGAAGGGCACACGGGGATGTTACCTCAGTGCAGAGCAAAGATGAAACAGGAGCCTGAGGTGACTGCAAATTACAGAGCATCCAGGCAGCCTCAAACCACCTGCCAGCCCCTCCTCCCCCTTTCTGTTCTGTTTTATGCTCATTTCGACCTCTGCACAAGGGGAATTCTCAAAGCGAGGAGGGGAGGCGAAGGAGAGGGCAGGAAGGAGTGGGGTCCCGCATCCTGCATGCGGGGAGCGCCAGGTTTGGTTCAAGGATTTGTTTGACGGGAGAATTCATCCCCTGCTGGCTGCACGTTCCGCTGCGAGGGGGTGCGGTGCCATCTAGCGACAGCGGAATCCCAAAATCTGCCATCCCCAAATCTGCCATCCCAAAATCGGCCTCCGCAGGGATGCTCCGGACACGGTGGGGGAGGCTCCCCCGGCCTCTCTCCGTGACCCGGGGCTCGCTGCCCTCCCTCCGCCGTCTGCTCGGCACACGGGCTCGGCAGAGCATCGCTGGTGGGCTGCAAAGGTCTGAAAGGCGGCGGGAAATGCTGATTTCAGATTAAAAAAAAAAAGGCTGTGCTCATGCTAGAGACGGCTGCGAGCTCAAGGCAGCTCCGGTGCCGTGGTAGAGGCTCCCGCAGCCCAAATAATCCTCAAAAGCTCATTTCCCTTTCAGCAGTTGCTTTGCACGGGCACGGCAAGCAGGATGAGCGTCGGGGCTCCTGTTTGTGGCCGTCTGTCCAGCTCTCACTGCTCTGTGCCTCTGCAACCCGGGCAGGAGAAACTTGGGGTGTTTCCGCAGGAGATCCGTCTTGTCCCCGACTCAGACACCTTACATCACAGAAAGAAGGGGCAGCAGGACGTGCCACCCAGCCCCTGTCCCCTCTCCCAGCCCCTGGGACAGCCGGTTAGGGAAGCGGGGATCACAGGATTTTTGGGGGAGGCTGCCATGGGAGTGTGCAGCAGTTCCCCGGCAGCCGCGGAGGGCAGGGGAGGGATCAGCCTCTGCTGATCGGCCGGGCTGAGCTCTGCCAACAATCAAAGCAGACGAGCCTGCCCCTCCTAAATGGCTTTTCCTGCAAGCCCCAGCCTCTGCTGCCACTCAGTCTCACCTGGAGAGCCCTTCCCTTGCCAGGACCCTCCTGCCCTCTTCACCGGGCTTCCAGCAAGAGCCACCACATCTCAGCCAAGGGCTGCCCTGTGCTCCAGACCCCGGGGCTGCTCATCTCTCCCCTCACACTCTCAGTGCCTCTCAGAAAATCCCAGTGCCTCAGGGATTTTTTTTTTCTCATTTCCTGCCTTCTAATTAGTTGCTGTCTTCCAGACAGGAGGACAAAACCCTTTCCCCAGGAGCTGTGCAGAGCTGTCAGGTAGCTCAGCTCTCCCAGGGCTGCAGGAGCACTTTGCAGGGGCACTGATGGGGACACAGGTGGAAGTCACAGCCCACAGCAGAGCAGGTCCTTCAGCTGGGGGTGGAGAAGGACAGCAGGAGTGTGAACAGCCAGCCATGTGTGCAGACAGGACACGGATATGTGGCAGATGAGAAAACTCCACACAAGTACACAAACACCCCCAGTGTGCTCCTGCCAGGCACAGGCAGGCCATGACACAAATACCCACTGTGAGCTGCTGACTGAGCTGATTTGCTCTGCCCTTCACCTCCTGTGTTTATGTCCCTCCATCCACATGGAATAAATAAGATATCTCAGTCCCCTGTGTGCTGCTGTGTTTGCAGACACACACTTCGTGCTACCTGAGCAGGTGTGTGTTTGCTGACAGCCCCTGCCATCCCCAGCCCTCTGCCCCTCCACCTGGCTGGACATCAAGGACCTGTCCTGACAGCTCCTTTTCTGATCCTCACTTATTGAGGGAAGCAACAAAGAACACAGGGACCACATCAGAAGGAAGGGTGATGATCTCTGGAGGCACCAGGCCTAACACAGACAGCAGGGGAACAGCAACTCATAGCCCTGCAGGATGGGTGAAGAAATTGGGCTGTGGTAGAGGGGAGCTGGGCCCCTCCAGGAGCCTCAGTGAAAGCAGGTGGTCATCTGCAGCTGGACATGATGGGATGGGGTGAGCTGGCACTTGTCCTGTTGGCAAGGAAAGCACATCTCATGCTGAAGCACAGCTTGGGTGCTGTGCAGCACCCTCTCCTGATACCTGCAGACCCACAGGGAAAAGGGAGGGGCAGCAGCCCCTCCAAACTCCCCTGTAAAAGTCCAGCAAAATTATTCAGGAAAAGTACATGAAGAAATTTAAACATCTTGGTACTCAAAGGGCACTCAAACAAAGAGGGAAAGGAATGTTTTACATGGGCACATAGTGAGAGGACAAGGGGGAATTATTTAAAACTAAAAGAGGAGATTCGATTCGATTCGATTCGATTAGATTAGATGTTAGGGAAAAAAGTTTTTACTTAAAGGGTGGTGAGGCATTGAAATGGGTTTCCCAGAGAAGTTGTAGATGGGTCATCCCTGGCAGTGTCCAAGGCCAGGTTGGATGGGGCCCTGAACAACCTGATGTAGTGAAGGTGTCCCTGTTCATGACAGGGGTTGGGAACTGGATGATCTCTAATGCCCCTTCCAACCCAAATCATTCTGGGATCCTGTGAGACTGGAAAATCAGCATCAGTTGCTTGGCCCTTTGGAACAAAGAGCATGGAGTGTTTTATCTCAGGTGGTGGGGACTTCTGGGAGTGGGACAGACAACCCACATCTTTCCTTGCCATGGGGTGATGCTCTCAGATGGATTCTAAAGGTGTCAGAAAAGCAAACCAAAGAGTGAACAGCTGGGCCTGGTTCAATATTACTGGGAACACCAGTCAAATTGCTATCCCAGCCTCCTAAAATCACCCTCAGAGCTCTTGGCTATGTTTGTATTGCAAATTATCTTGGCCAGGCAGGATCACCAGCTCTGGCATAAAGTTTTACCCACCATTAACATGCTAAAAATGGCACCCACTGCCCAGCTGAACTTTGAGGGCATCAAAACATCCTCCAGGTTTGAGGGCTTCATTATCATCCCTCTCCAAACCCTTGCCAGAGCAGACACCTGTGACACCACATTGCTGCAGGGATGGGAGCAATCCCAGCTTATCAAAAAGCAGGTGGAGTGGTTGTCCTTCTTTCAGTCACTTTCCTAAAGTAATTTCTTTCCTTCTTGGTTCTAAAATACTGGAACTGATGAGGAAATAAGGAACCAGAAAATGTAGGTAAGAGCTGTCACCTTCCCAGCTTTTCTCTGAAAACTTTGGCAGTGGCCAGAGGTGATGAGGGGCCTGAGGACATGACAGTGAGTCAGGGAAATGCCTCTTCCCCACTGCACCACGGCCTGGATGCATCCCCAGCCCCTACTGGGTTACACCAGGGGTATTTTGAATGAATAAATTCTGAAAATAAGCCAGGGCCCCAGCCTCTCCCAACCCCTCTGCAGGATGGCTGGGACTCATGATTGACTCAGCCTGGTGGAAGAGCAATTTCACTGTTCCCTAAAAATAGACCAAGTGGTTCATCCTCTCAACATAGCCCAGCACTCTGAGATAAAACCAGCTGCCAGGACCACGGGGAGGCAGTGAAGGGGACTGAGGGTTGGGGTGTGGAGCAGGGCTCCTTTGGGATACACGAAGGGCTGCCTGGCCCTGGGTTTCTCACACATTTTCCACTGGGGCTGTCTGAGACACCACTCACCTCTTGGGACGACAGAGACCTCCCTGTAAGTAATTCTGGAGTAGATTAGAGGGTGAGGGGGGGAAGTGTTGCATGGCTATGAACCTCAGGCTGATCCTAAAATGCAGAGGATGCTTGGTGTTTCATGCTGTGAAAGCTGTGTTGCAGCTCATGGAAAGCCATGGGTTTCATTCTGCTGGCCCTGAGCTTGGTAAATCCTGCTCTGTGTTGCTGAAGGAGTGTTCCATGTGTGGGGGCTTTGGTTTGGTTCAAGACCATGGTTTAGGGCACCTGGGTGTGTTCTAGACAGAAACAGAGCACTGGAACTGTGTGCTTTTCTTCTGTCCTCATGACATTCACAGCTTTGAAGCTTAAATTCATGGGGACAAATCTCAGTGTCTACTCTCTCCCCAAAAAATACTGTTATTTATGATGACTCTGGTTACTCTGAGCACAAATGGGGAATGACCTGTATGGGATTCAGTTTAGCTGGGGGGTGCTGGGGTTGGAGGGGAAACCTTCCAGACCCAAACCCTGTTCAGGACTGGTAGTGGGTAGGCAGAAAATCATGGACTGTTGAGAAGGAAATGAGCTTTGCTTCATCTTACACCCCTTGGGGACAGGAAGCAGGGAAGGATTAATTAAGGAGGGAATTTCTTTCCCTCTCTCTTCAATCCCTGTCTCCAGGGGGGTTGAGAAATGTGTTTGTGACCCTGAGCCAAACAAAGGGCTTCAGGAGCCTGTGGGGTCAGCAGCACTGATATGGCCATACCCCTCTCCCTGTTTGTGCTCACGTGTGTGAAGGACACTCCAAAAACCTGTGTCACTCTCAGATGGAGCAGGAATGTTCCCCTGTGTGTGCATGTGTGTGTCTCACACCCAATTATCCATTTGCCTTTTGGCTCTAAGGGCTGTCTCGTGGTCAGCAGGAGAGCCAGGACTGCAGGTCCAGCCCTGGGGCTGCCCCTCACTCACTGTGGGAAGGGCCCAACCTGTCTTTTTTTCAAGCAGTATTTTTTTCAGCTCATGCATTTATAAATGGCTGATCCTTCCTTCTGAGATTCACATCCTGCTGATGGCTGTGAGAATAACAGAAATTCTGTAGCTTGCCCCAATTCCCTCCAGGCCTCCAGTTTTTTTACCCAAATCTTTGTAGCAAAAAAAATACATGAAGTAGCTTCATATTTTTG
The DNA here is from genome assembly GCA_013398075.1 of Notiomystis cincta. Classification (NCBI taxonomy): domain Eukaryota; kingdom Metazoa; phylum Chordata; class Aves; order Passeriformes; family Notiomystidae; genus Notiomystis; species Notiomystis cincta. The sequence continues at coordinate 43,752 of VZRX01003971.1, read as the reverse complement.
TTTGGAAAAAAAAGAGATTTAGGGAAAAAGAAGTGGAGCTGCCTTTCTTTTCTTATGCCTTAGGTACAGATATAGCTTTGTGAGAAGAGGCAAAATATAAAAATCCATATTCTTGTCCAGGACAAGTGATAGATGATCCACTAGTGGCAATTAAAGGATTCAGCATGGGTGGAATTTTGTAGGAACATCTTGTCAAGGCTGTTTTCAGCCCTGGGATAGACTCAGTATTTTATAGGATACAAAACCTTCCTTTTGGGGGGGAAACAGGATGCCCAAAACCTGTTACCAGGAGGGAGAAAATCCTTCTTTGGTGCTGGTGAAAGTCCCAGGGCTGGGTCTGAACAGAGTAGTAGGAATTTCTTCTGGAAGTTCTGTACCTTACTGGTATCCTACTCTTTGCAGCCAACCATTTCTCTCCTCTCCCATATTCTCACTGGCAATTTGCCTTACTCAGAAACCAATAGAAATTCCCAGTAATCTCAGCAGCTGCAAGTGGCTTTGGGGTTTTCTCTTTAGAGGATACTGCTGACTTGGTTTGGGGTGGGACTCTTTGGTCCAAAACAGCACCGAGTTTTCTTGGCTGCCAGCGACAAAGAGCCGACAGCGGCGGGGGAACACAGGGACAAGAATAGAAAGCCAAGGCACGGCCCTGCAGCTCCTCAGGACCTGTGACATGCCTGCAATGCCCCCACAAAACACCCTGGCGGGGCAAAGAGATGCTGAGAGATGCAGGCCACAGCCCTGCCCCCAGCTGGGCCTGCAGCCCCGGCAGGATGCGAGGCCGGGGATGCTCGGGGCGCTCTGCCTGCACACAAGGTGCGTCTTCAGAGAGGGCTTCCCCTAAAAGGGCTGGTATTTGAGGCATGCCGAGAGCCCTCTCCCCAGGCTGAGGCTGCTCCAGCGGGAGGGCGGCGTTGCTGTCCCTGGGGAAGGGGGATTTGGAGGGAGGGAAGCCGCTGCCATCACGAAGGGTCATCCCGAATTGCGGGCTGCGAGGGCTGAGATGCTGCACTGCGGGAGGGAGAAGATGCTGGGGATGAAAGTCGTGCTGCTGGTGGGGTGGGGGAGATGGAGACACAGGGGAGGGATGTCCAGCAGGGCTGTTTATCACCATCCCAGCGACAAAGCCCTGTGAATAGCAGATAAAGAGTCACTGGAGGGTACGAGAACGGGGCCGGCGTGAGCGGGGCGTGACCCAGGACGTGTCAGGGGGCAGTGCTGGACACCCCCGGTGACAGCCGGCCAGGCTCAGTCACCAAACACCCACTCGGCCTCTATTAACCCTTTATTAACTCAGCCGAGGAGCACAGAGCACGAGGCAATGCCGAGGGCAGGGTCGGGGCTGCTCCAGGCTCTCGGTACCCAGAACGGGGTTGATGAGGTGATGCTGGAGCCCTCCCCGAGGAAAGAAGCCCACAGCAGTTGGCCCACTCGGGAAGGCCATGTCCCCAACCAGCAATGCCACTCGCAGCTGTCTCTCAGCAGCTTCTTGGCATTTTTTTGGTGCCCGGAATAGAGTCCTCCACATTCCTGGATTTTTGCAAAGCCCAGAAATAGCCCCGAGCTGCCTTGGGGCAGATACTCAGCTCTGCCTGAGGCTAAATTTTCCCAGCTCTTCTCAGAAGTTCTTTAAATTACCTGTGGGGTCATGATGCTGCTCCTGCAAAGGAAATTCCAGCTGACACCAAAGAGCCAAAAACATTTGCAGAAGTGACCAAAGATCATGAACCTTCAGTTTGGAGGTGCTGGAAATTGTAAAGAGATCTGATTTTGAAAATCAAGGGCAGGAAACAAAGCACTTTTTTTTCTTTCACTGCCTTCCACCCTCTTAGATTTGCCAATGCAACTTTATACAAGTGCAAAACGTTAATTATTTTATTATAATTAGTGGACAATTCCTAAAAGCATGAAATGATTATTTAAAACTTATTTCCTCTTCAACACAGTTGGTCTTTAGTTACATTATTTTATTTTACTTCTTTGTCTAGCACCTTCATCTGTTTCTGGTGCTTTTCTTTTCAGCCCATTTCCCACCCCAGTAATCACCTATTAACTCTATGTACCAGAGCTCCTCTAATAACTGCAAGATATGACTTGAAAACAGGCCAAAATCTCTCTTAAACCCTTTCAAAAGTGAATGATTTCTATTTATCTGATATGTGTTAGTCTTTACATTCATGTTCTATACTAGCAGTGCTCCCCACCTCCAAATCAGGGATCTATTGTATGTGATGCTGGACAGATTTATTTGAAAGGACAAGGTACTCATGAAAGTTTGGAATCAGAAAAAAAAAAAAAAGCCTTGTTAAGTTGTATGATTTTCATTAATCATCCAACTGCAGTCAGTGCTGTTCTTAAATCTGAGTTGGTAGGCATGTGAAAATCTCAATTCTCACCTTTAAAGGTTGGTTCCTACCCCTGTTATAACAACCAGGAACTCTTGGACCGAAACAGTAAAAACCCACATGAATTCTGTGTAAAAAGAACATGTTTACAATTGCCACTCTGGCACATAATGGGCCAGTCGGCAGCAGAAAGAAAAAGCTTGAATTTCAAACACTCACCATCCTTTGTAGGACTGAAAATGAGAGAAAGTACTGCAGTTTGCAAAGAGAACAAAGTGTGATCCAGGCATCAGGAGGGAGCACCCGTGAGGGTGAGCAGGGTGGTTTGGAGCATGACTGGTCCTCGGTCTTTGCTAGATTCTGAAATCCCATCGATGCTCCCCGTTGCACCTTTGGCCCATCTTTTTTTCCCCTTTCCTTCAGAAAAAAACAGATGATATTTTAACATTCTCTAAAGCCTCCTGAGTGGGTCATGAGGCCAGTGAGAAATAGAGATTGTCTCCTGCCCAGATCCTCACCCTCCCAGGACCCTTCCCTGCCCACCCATCACTGAAGCATCCCAGGAGCACTCACCTTTTCGGCAGCCTCAAAACTGGGGCAGCAGGGAGCCTGCCCTGCTTCCCACACCTCCCTCGGCATGTGTCCCCTCTGGCAGAGCTTTCCTGTGGGCCAGGGCCGCTGGCAGAGGGGTTAGGGCAGAGATTTAAACCTTTCCCAGCTGACTGAGCACCCCCAATGGGCTGCCTGGCTCCTGGATTAAGCAGCAGCACTGGTTCCTAGCCAGCTTTTATGAGTGCTCACCCATCCATGCAAATTCCCCTGCCCAGCCATGGAGGAGTCACTTTTGTCAGGGAGCTGCTTCTCTGGGGAGAAAAACTGGGAGAAGGATGGGACAGATGTGATTCTGCACATGCAGCTGCCACATCCAAGGGCAGAGGCACTTAGAAGTGGGGTCCCCATCTGCAGGGATGTGCTCACAGCTTCAGGAGGGGTCAGTGAGCTGCTAAGGTGTCACTGGGATGAACAGCAGGGACAAGCAGGTGGGAATGGGGACACTGCTGGGTCAGGAGGCTGAGCTGAGAGTGATCATTTGATGTGGGAAACCTATGGCTGATCCCAGGCAGTGGGGAATACCAGCCCCAAATTCCCAGGAAACAAATAGCCCAGAGTGCCACAAAGTTGCATTTCCTTGTCAGTTCACCTCCATCCCCTCGGAATAGAAAGTTGTTATCACAATCTGAAGAAATCTCTTGTTTTTCTGCCCTGGTTTCCCCAGTGCTAAGGAGCTGCAGGACATGGGTGCCTTTGTTCCTACTGGCCTCTGAGGATTGGGTTTGGGTCCTGCACCATGGGATGCACCAAATGTCTCGTGGCACCTGAACCATGGCACAGCCGAGGCATGAGACCACAACACATCTGTGCTCCATGGCACAGGACCTGGCAGGCCCAACATGGCAAACCCAAAACTGACCTGCAGAGCAGCAAAGTCAAGCAGACTCTGAGCAGGGCATGGAGGATGCCTAATTTGGGGTGAGATGCTCTCCACAGCACCTCTCTCTTTAGTGAGCAATGGAGAGGGACAGGACTTGCCCCACAGGACCATCCCTTTCCCTGGGACACCCCCAAGCCCTGTGCCAGCCCCCATCCCATCCCAGGCCCCGTTACACAACCCCCAGCTCCCAGAGCAGCGCACACAGCCACACAAAGGGCTTTGCTTAGCAGCTGTGTTTGCTCAGGGCGGCTGATTTTGGGAGCACAGCTGATGACATGTGGTTGGCCAGGCGACCCGGGACACTGGTGCTGAGCTTGCAGCTTCCTTTTTTAATAGGTGACTCAGGAGCTCGGTAGCTCACTGGGGTTGGTGGTGGGAGCCAGGCTGTGAAGGAATGCCAGCAGCAGAGGTGGTGGACACCAACAGGTGGGTAGCGTTGTTTGTTCATAGGATAAAGTGGTTTAAATAGAAACAGAGGGAGACAGAGCTGCCCTCTTACTGGTGAGACGGGGTTTTCTCAGTGCAGGGATGGGACAGAGGGGGTTTGGTGATTTGGTTTCCACTTGTTACGAGTTGTAAGATGATTCTGGTTCAAGGGACCTGCAATATCATCTCCAGCAGGAGAGAGAGCAGTTGAGTGATTTATGGGCAATAACTGGAGAGGAAGTGAGTGAACTTTCAGATGAATATTTATAAGTCTTTTCCCCCCATTGCCTTGCCTTCTCCCCCTGCCTTTAGAAAGATCAGTGAGTACAAACGAATACAAGGAATTATTTTCCCCTGTTGCAAGTTTCCATGTCCCACAGCCCTCCCTGCCTTGCCTGGGGTGTGACTTACAGGGCAGGGGGCTGTAAACCAAGCCCGACCCGCACATACGTGGGGCATGGGAAGAGCTCAAGAAACCCGACAGCTGCTCCTTATGGGCAGTCCAAACATTGCAGCCCCCCGCACAAAATGTGCAGATTCATCGGCGCCAGACCCTGACACGAAGGACATTTTGCCGACAAACGCCAGCAGGGAGGAGCATTCCCTGTATCCTGCATTTGAACAGCAGCGCCGGCGGCCGCCGTGCCAGCCACCGGGTGGGACGGGAGGAGGGGGGTTCGGGAGACCTTTTCCTCCTATTTTAGCTCGGAGGGGATGCTTTAACGCCTGGAGTATCGTGTTTAACAGCCCCGGGGCCGCAGTCCGTGCAGTCAATCAGCGCGGCGCGGGATGCATCACTCAGCGCTGGGGCGGATGCCGAGCGCGCCAGCGGAGCCCTTTTGCTCGGCGAGGCAGAAATGCGGAGCCCGGCACAGGTTTCACACTGGGCTTCCACCTCATACACAGCAAATATCACCCTCAGCTGGCGTGCACAGCGACCTTCAGCATCTCGAGCTGGGGATCGCCGCGCTCCTCCCCAGGGGATGCTGCCAAGCCGCACCTGGCTCCTGAGATGTCCTGGGTGCCGCTCGGATGTCGCTGTCCGAGCACACGTGACAGCTCAGCCTTCTCCTCAGCGGAACGAACTCTTGTTCTTCGGCTCTTATCTATAATTAGCGATTTCGAGGGAGGCAGCAGCCTGCTCCGTCAGGCAGGGACCAGACTGTGCAAGCGCAGAGCCAGCCCGGAGGGTTGGAGCAGCCTCTCTCCGAGGCAGGAGGCTTTGTGAGAAGTGAGAAGCAAACACAGGGCTGTGCACAGACTGTGCACTGCAAAAAAAAATAGTCAAAAATGAGAAGGGAAGAAGAAGAAGAAAAAAGAAAAAGAAAACAAAGGCAGAGATAAGGGGATGCTTTCAACAAAAGCCTTGTATCTAATTATATCTGTCATTAAAACAAACCCTGTGGCCTTTCATCCATCCAAGCTAACGGGTGAAGGAACGGGCAACACTGACACTGTGCTATTTTCCACTGCCTGAACTGGAAATCTTCCTTCAGCTGCACTGTTCCTTCGTGGCTGGAGGGCACATTGCCTCTCTTTGTGCAGTGTGTGAGCCTGCAGGCCTGTAGGTCACTACAAATTATATCATCTCAGCAGTAATGCCCACGGCCTGGGGTGGGAGGAGACCATTAAACTTCACCAGCCCGGCTCATGGACACTGGGATGCTTTTTCTAAGCTCTTCTCACCAAAATGATCAACACTTGTCTCAGCCTAGGCAGGGTCCCTGGATGTGGATCCATCTCCTGGATGTGGATTTTGAGACAGCTAAGGGCTTCTGTTTGTTTTCCCAGCCAGAAAGGCTGCAAATCTGTGCTTGGTTTCCTTTCTGCTCTGAAGCTAGCAAGGCTCACTGTTCCCAGTTCTGCCCATTGCTCTTACTGGGGGGCTTAGCCAAATCTCATCACTGCACAAAGAAGGAACTTTCTGTTTGCCAGACTGATTGAACTCTTTGCCTTTCCAGTAGGTAATTCAGCAAGGAGGAAAGAAAGAGATTCCTGGGCAAGATTTTTAAAATTCCACAAAAGGAATTGTTTTCAGATTCCCAAAGCTTTCTTCACTTAGTTCAGCACAGGATCCTCCTCATGTCCCAAGGACAAAGGGAAAGAGTTTTAAACTAAAAGAGGATAGATTGAGTTTAGATATCAGGAAAAAAAATCTTTACTGTGAGGCTAGTGAGGCATTGGAATGGGTTGCCCAAAGAAGTTATGGATGTCCCATCCCTGGAAGAGTAAAGGCCACATTGGACAGGGCTCAGAGCAACCTGATTTTATGGGGAGTGGCATCCCTCCCCATAGCAGGGGGGTTGGAATGAGATGTTCTCCAAAGTTCCTTCCAACACAAACCATTCTAGGATTTCCAGGATGTTGTTCATCTCAAAAATCCAGGATCTAGTCAAAGTCTGGGGTGTCTTGAGCAGAGTGGGGGAAAATGATGCAACCAGAAGGTGGATGCAACCTCACAGCTCGTCTCAGGAGGCACCAGGTCTGCCCCAGCCTTGCCACTGTCTCCACTGGCTGTAGACAGATAATTGACTTTGACTCAATGTTTAAGCTGTGGACAGCAGAAATCAGGGAGAGATGTGCCATATTTAGATGGAGATTTAACAACAAAAAAAGTATTAAGGAAATATCTTCTGCTTCCTCCTCTGGTGTCCTGTGGCCTCCAGCAGAAGTGGGCAGCTGAATCTGTATTGCATCCACTGCTTCCCCATGTATCCAGCCTTGGTCCTGCATCAAAATGCCTGCACATCTGCAGGAGCAGCTGCAACGAAGGACAACAGAAATCCTGGGGTTTGGCACCTTCCAGCAGCACAATTGGCAGGGTCTGAGAGCTCACTGAGGTCCCTCTGCTCTTATCATCATGGCTTTTTGTTGCATGTTTGTGCCTGTAGGAACTGATATTTCATTTGAAGCACCTTTAGCGCATGGAGTTGATTCTTGTCAGAGTAAGTTTCTTTCAGTATTTTAGAGAAAAACTTGGAAATCTGAACTTAAATGCAGAACACAAAGAAGAAGAGTCATTAGGTTTGTTGTTTTCTGATTCTCGTGATTTGGGGGCTGAGGTTTGAGGGCAAAGAATGCTGGAATGGCTGCAGTGCTTCTAGTGTGCATGTATTAAAAAGTACATCAGCCCTTTCCTGGCTGTGCAATAGCTGGATTTGTGGAGAGAGAGCCCATTGTTCAAACAGAAAGCATTGCAAATACCTCACTAAATCTGAATGCAGCAGTGCAAGCCCTGCAGAGAACAGGAGAACCTTCTCATGTTTTTACAGTGAGAACAGAGAAATGACAGCCCTGACTAACCTGGAGGGCTGAGATGCATCCCAGAGGTTAAAGGTCTATATATTGTGGATGTCTGTGATGGGAGGTGGAGATGGCCATCCCCACACCTGGCAGATTAACACAAAAAGAAAGTCCTTAGCTACAATTTGGAGTTGCCTCTTTCTTTGGAACCTGAAGCTCCAGTGGGGACCCTATGGGAGCTGGGACAGCTGAAAATATCAGATCTCTACATTCAGAGCAGGGTTTGAATGCTCTACCAAGGGCTCCCTGCTACATTCTGGGGCAAGTCTCAGCCTTTTCATCTCTCCTGAAATGAGCTCCCAGTGGAGAGGCAAAGATAACTCGATATAATTGCTTGTGAGGCACAGTTATAGGAGAATGATGTGGCCACAGAGCAAAAAAAGTGGGAATTGGCTCAAGCTGGGTATGTACAGCTCCTCCATGTCCTCTGATTTGCTCGTGTTTGGTGATGGCCTTGCCCAGGGATGCAGGAATGGGGGCATCAGGGCACTGCCAAACACCCAGGATCAGCAGTCCACCTCAGCCATGAAGAGAAGGGAATGGCCACGTTCTCGCTGAGCCAGAAGGGTGTGACATTAATTCGGGGGGAGCGGGGCGGGGCTGCGGGGGACAGAGCCCCTGGAAGCGGTGCCGGCCCCGCCCTGCCGCCCGTGGCTCACACACACCTCTGTCCCTCTTTCAGATGATCGGGCGCGGTCATTTTTAGACCCATCAGGCAGCGCCAGACACAAACTCCAGCAAGGGCGAGGGAGGCCCTCTGTGCCCTCCGTGAAGGAGCTGTCGGCTCTGTATCTCTCCCAGACCGGAGCCAGCCCCAGCCCCAGCCCCAGCCCCGCGCAGCCGGTAAGGACCGCGTCCTCCCCTCCCTGGTGACAGCGGCACCCCCGCACTGGCCCGTCCGGCAAGGGGCCGGGACAGCTCAGAGAGAGCAGGGCTGCCTTCGCAAAGCTGAGGGAACCCCGCTTGGTTTCCCAAAAGTGACCGTTTTCCCCTTGCAAATGTAGGATAAATGTGTGCAAACACACACCTATATCACGTATTTATTAGACTCATACATACATACACACGCAGCCCTACATTCACTAGCCTACACAGTTTACTCATAATAAGATATCCTCATTATTTGAACGTTTATGTTCACATACCATGGAGGAAATATTTAGTACAAAGCAATACATACATCTCCATGCTATCTCCAGTCAACACACATGCATATATATATATATGTTTATATATATATATATATATATATATAATGTCCATATATGCCACATTCAAGCATAAGTTTGCAGTGCAACCTCCCTGTGCTTCTCTGTTTATATCCCTTAGTCTGGGATCCAGGGATTTAATCCCCCACTCCAGGCTGATCATCAGTCACAGGTAATACAGGTTATAAGGCACATTTTTCTCATTTCCCCAGTTCCACTGGTGATCCAGGAGTAATATAGGATGGGATTTCATGTCTAGACCCTTCCTGCAGGCACACTTATGTTCCCCCAAACTCTCAACTTTTTTTGGGTCCCCTGTTCAGAGGTGCAGTCTCTCAAGTGTGCATCAGGGAGACATCCAGATGAAGCAGTCCCAGTTGAAAATAAAAAGTGGAAACTGCAATTGAAAAATTACAACTGGTTAGAAAACCAAGAAATTTTTTTAAAAATTACAAAACAACAACTTATGCAAATCATAATGCAATTACAAATGTAAATCAGATTTATTTTTAAAATATTGATGCATAAGGAAAAATAAAAAAGGCTAAATCAAACTCTGGAGAAATCAGTGCTAGTTTTGTTTTTCCCCTAACTCTTAAAAAATGTGTTTGGGGTTTTGTTTGTTGATGGAGGCTTTAAAAAACATATATCTGATCAACCTGGAATAAAATTGTTTTCTCATCCCAAAGACAAAACTACACCAGCATGCTTTTCAGGTCTCTGTGATTGCTATACACATTAGTACACATAAGTATATAAAAATATATATGCAGATAATGTGTCTTGCTGTGCAGTTTAATGGCATTTCTCCTCATATCTTTTCCAGAGTACTGTGAAGGACAACTCCATTCACTCTCCCCACAGACAGAAAAAAAGCAAGGTAGGAAATGTTTAAGATAAGCACTGTTATCTAACCAAATATTTGTGGCTTGTGAGTGTGATCTAAATACCCACACAAGGCAGCCAGGAGCACTTACATACTGAATATAGCTATCAGCTGTTCAGCTGCCCTTCCCCACATTCAGAAGTTCTTCACAGACTAAAAAAAACCAAACAAACCCCTTATTTTAAAAAGTGCATTCCAAGTACGTTGGCTCATGCGACAGATTTGCATTTTTCACTCGCTGCAAAATACGCTGATTTTGGTGTTCTGCGTGTGGGTTTCTTTTACTAATGTTCAAAACTTATTTTTAGCCAGAACAATCTGTGTGTAACAGAGTGAAATAACACCGTGCACCATTGCTTTGAGCAACAACTAATAATATTCCGGGCATAACTCTGCAGACGTAACTGCACAGGCATGCCAAGGGTCAGCAGATCTGTTTACTGAAAGGAAAGCCACCAGGATTACAGTCTCTTTTAGACAATGATTAAAGGCTTCAGCTACCTTCCCTGTGGAAAAATGCCCAGGCAGGGCAGGTTGCAGGTATTCAGTTCAATGTTCAGTGTTCAGGTTGTACAAACTGAGGAGAAAAATTGCAGAAATGGAGAAAGGGAGACTGGACAACCACAGCCCACTCTGTTCACTTCTGTACCAACACTGATGTGAATTTGAGATGAGCTCTGTCTGACTGAGTGTAAACAGTCCTGGCCCCCAGCTATAGGTGTTACCCCAACCTCTGGTCCCTCAGCCTCGCTTTTTCTTGCACACATTTTGGCCTGCTGATTCCAGCAGTTTGCAAACCTTGGTTAGCCTCGTGCCTGTACAAGTCTGCAAGTCAGAAGAGCTTTATTTAAGCTTCCAGCTGTGTAAATGTGCATCTATTCTTGTGCAAATGGTGACATGGGGCACACTCCTGAGTGCAACAGAAGAAATCATTAATCAGATGAGCATCCTTCCCCAAGCCCTCCCTCCTGATCAGTGGGCACCCCATAGAGCTACCAAAAACTCATCATGTTACCTCACCACCCAACCTCATCAGCTCAGTTTGACACTTTGGTTCCCTCTCCCCATTTTCTTCTTGAGACCTCTTCACAAACAGCTCCTTGGCTTTCTCCTGCACCCAGATCCTTTGTTCCCAGACTCTCTGCAGATCCTCAGCTGGGGACACAACAGTCCTGGACACGGGGGAGCAGGAGGGAGAAGTTAACTTTTTACTGACTTCTCTAAGTCTTATGCTTTTTGTGGTCACGCTCTCTTGGTGGCATAGTCCAAATCAGGCACCTCTGTTGTGCTCTAGCTGGACTGAATCCTGGGAATTTAGACTAACCACCTTACCTGGATTAGAGACCTCGCTTTGCTGTGGAACCAGGGCTAACACCGAGCCTGGAGCGTGTGCAGTGATGTGATGCTTTGGAGTGCTGTGTGCTACTGAACCAAAGGTATGGAGCTTACTGGGTGCATGGATTTCCCCTGCTGGCTTTTCCCTTTGCCGTTCACTCCACTAACGGCCACGGGGATGGGGGGTGAGAGGTGATGCTGATGTTTAAAACTGTTTCCCCAAAGATGTCAGAAGCTCAGAAATCATCTAAAGTTGCCATGAAGAAAATGGAAGACGACTTGCCTCCCCCTCCAGCCGTTGGCTCAGTCCAGGTCGTCGCTCCAGGGGGTCAGGATCTCAACGCGCTCCCTGTGCCTCCTCCAAAACAAGCCTTCTCCAAGTTCTACCAGCAGCGCCAGGTGAACGAGCTGAAGAGGCTCTACAGGCACATGCACCCTGAGCTCAGGAAGAACCTGGAAGAAGCTGTGACTGAGGACCTGGCAGAAATGCTTAACACCGAGGATCCCAATGCACAGGCCTCCGTGAACCTGGATAAAGTTCTCCCGGGAGAGGTTCAGTCCATGCGCTGGATTTTTGAGAACTGGGCACTTGACTCCATTGGGGACCATCAAGCCACGAAGAAGCTGACAGAAGAAGAGATCATTCCCAGTGGGGATGTGAAAAGCACTTCCCTGAGGTTTGAAAGCCAGTCCATAAATGGATACAACCTGTCAACAACAGCCAAGGTGTCGGAAGCAGACCTTGCCAGAGGGGATGTTCGCACTGCCCGGTGGCTCTTTGAAACCCAACCACTGGACGCATTAAACAAACTGTATTCGGATGAAACCGAGGTGCAGGAGGCAGTTCTCAAGGAGCCTGTCCAAGGAGGTGACGTGAAAGGGGCCAAACAGCTCTTTGAAGCACAGTCCTTGGATGCCATAGGACGCTGCTCCTCAGTGGAGGAGAAGAGCATCCTACAACTCAAGTCAGAAATCCAGGAGCTTAAAGGCGATGTTAAGAAGACTGTCAGGCTCTTCCAAACAGAGCCCCTCTGTGCCATCAGAGACAAAAGTGGGACTATCCATGAAATCAAGTCTGTCTGCCGAGAAGAAATTCAAAGCAATGCGGTCAGGACGGCTCGCTGGCTCTTTGAGACTCAGCCCCTGGATACCATCAACAAGGACACTTCCAAAGTGCAGATAATCCGTGGGATTTCACTGGAAGAAATTGGAAGGCCAGATGTCAGTGGGGCAAGGTGGATATTTGAAACTCAGCCTCTGGATGCCATCAGAGAAATCACAGTTGAAGAACAGGACTTCAAGGCTTCGACGGATTTTGTCACAGGGGCAGATGTCACTAAGCAGCGACTGCTCTTTGAGACCCAGACTCTCGACTCTCTGAAAGGAGAAGCTTCAGAAAGTGTTGTAGCCAAAGAACAAGTCATTGGAGGGGATGTGAAATCTACACTCTGGCTCTTTGAAACACAGCCAATGGAAACCCTGAAAGACAACTTTGAGGTGGGGCGTTTGAAGAAAGTAGAGCTTTCGGCAGAGGAGAAGGGAGATGTGAAGCAAAGAAAACACGTCTTTGAGACCTGTCCCCTTGGCAGTATCTCCAAGGCATTTGAGGAAGAAATTCCAGCCACCAGCATGGAAGAGGTAGTGAAAGGGGATGTGAAATCTTTCAAGACCCTGTTTGAGACTCTCCCCTTAGACAGCATTAAGCAGGCTGATGCTGAGCCCGCCCCCAAAGAAGAAGAGGAGAAGATTCCAGCTGGCAATGTCAAAGCCAACCAAATCCTGTTTGAGACAACACCCCTGTATGCCATCAAGGATAGCTATGGCAATTTCCACGAAGTCACCTCTGTAAGCCGAGAGCAGATCATCAGCGGTGACGTCAAGAACTACAAGTGGATGTTTGAAACCAGGCCCCTGGACCAGTTTGATGAAAGCATCAAGAAAGTGGATATAATACGGGGGATCACAAAACAAGAAGTGGTGGCTGGTGATGTCAGGACAGCCAAGTGGCTCTTTGAAACGCAGCCCATGGATGTCATTCATCTCCGAGCCATGGAAGGGGAGAAGCACCCCTCAGTGAAGCGGGAGATCTCCCAGAAGGGGGATGTAAAGACCTGCCGGTGGCTGTTTGAGACACAGCCCATGCACACCCTGTATGAGAAGGCTGAAAAGAAGCAGGAGGAGGATGGCAGCGTGCCCCAAGCCGATGTGAAATCCTACACATGGATGTTTGAGACTCAGCCCCTGGACTCCCTGAAAGGCCAGGAGGAGCAGTATTTGCAAGTCAGTAAGGCCTACAGTCAGGAGGAATTGCAGGGAGTGGATGTCAAAACTGTCCGGCACCTGTTTGAGACTGAACCCTTGAGCAGCAGCACTGTCAGTGAAGCTGACCGGAAAAAAACCATGCGGTACTCCAGCCGTGTGGAGTTCCAGTCTGGTGAAGTGTCCAGAGTGAAAGAGTTCTTTGAAGCCAAGCCCTTGGGCACAGCCACCAAGCCAAAATCCCAGAAGGATGCTGGAACAATTGAAGCTGGGTCTGTGCACAAGTTCACGTGGCTGTTTGAGAACTACCCCATGGACACTCTGAAGGACAACTCTGAGGGCATCCAGGAAATCCCTCCAGAAAAGGATGTCAAGGGGGGAGATGTTGGTGGAAAAAGATTTGTATTTGAAACTTATTCCCTTGACCAAATCCATGACAAAGTGGATGAGACAGAGCTTCAGAAGATCCAGAAAGACACCATGAGCAAAGCTAATGTCAAGTCCTGCACAATGCTCTTTGAAAGTCAGCCTTTATATGCTATCCAGGACAAAGAGGGCCGATACCATGAGGTCACCTCAGTGCAGAAAGAAGAAATCATGAAAGGTGACATGAAAGGTGCCAGGTGGCTGTTTGAAACTAAGCCCCTGGATCAGATCAAGAAGGAAGAAGAGGTGTTTGTGATCAGGGCTGTCACCCAAGAGGACATCAAGAAAGGAGATGTCCAGACTGCCCGGTGGAGGTTTGAGACAGAGCCTCTTGACTCCTTCTCAGGGGGAAAGTTGTCTGTGCCCAGAACAGTGGATGATGTGCAGAGGGGAGATGTTCAGTCCAACAAGCAGCTCTTTGAGTCCCAGCAAGTGGGCCAGAAGAAGTATGTGAGGATGGTCAGTGTCAGTGACGTGCAGCGTGGTGACGTGAGGACGTCCACTTGGCTCTTTGAGAACCAGCCTGTGGACTCCCTGTATGGGGACGCAGAGAGAAGCTCGTCCATGAGCACTGTGCAGAGAGAGGACAGCCAGAAAGGGGATGTAAAACGCTGCACCTGGTTGTTTGAAACCCAGCCCATGGACACCCTTAAGGACACGGAGGTGACGGCCAGCGCTGGGGCCCAAGAAGAGATCCCTCGTGCAGATGTGAAAAGCACAACGTGGCTCTTTGAGAGCACACCCCTGGATAAATTTAGTGCTTCTGAAGGTAGCATAGAAATAGAGCTGAAAGAAAGAACAATGAAGGAGACTTTAGAGACTCTCTGCACTTGCCAGGCTATCCAGCATGATGGGATCCTCATTGAAGCTAATGATATGGAGAGTGTGAAGATGGTGAAGTACCAGCTCAGCAGCCCAGGAGCTCCAGAGATCCTGAAGGAGGAGATTGTGGGAGGCCACTTGCAAAGGATTATGCTGCAGCTCCTGCACAGAACCAATGTGGAAGCACAGAGCATGCTGGTGGAGGAGGACAGAGAGGGCAAGGTCAAAGTAAGCCCATTGCAGCTGCTGGACCAGAGTGAAGCTGTTAAAGGCAAAGAGGACTTGAGTGGAGATGTAGCCAAGGCCTTACAGGGTCTCCTCAGTCAAGATGCTTCCATCAAAAAGGGGATGGTCCTACAAGAGACAAAGTCAGGGTCAGTGAAGATGACTCTCTACTCCCTCCTGTTCCATTCTGTCCAGCAGAAAGTCGTCAAGGGGGATGTGAAGTCAACGATTGGCAACTTGTTGGCTTCATCTCAGGAGCAGAAAGCAGCAGCCACCATCAAGCGTGAGGACAACGAGAAGGGAAATGTCCAACTTTTTGCGAGCTGCATCGAGAAGGGAGACCTCAGCTATCTGAAGAATCTCCAGCAGGAGTCAGAGATACAATCCCTCATCTCTTCCCAAGCAGAGGAGGGGGCAGATGAGAGCGGCCCACGGGTTGTGCAGGGGGCTAACATACATGTCTTGCCAAATAAAGAACAAATAGAGAAAGTAATTGCAGGAGGTGAGCCAGGGGCTGTGGAGGGAGCCAGAAAGGGATTTGTATGTGAAAGCACGGGCAGAGAGAGTGTGTTAGAGAGAGAGGCTGTGAATGTAGCAGGTGTGACAGGCACCACTGTGCAATGTCTTGGGAAGCCCCTGCCCACAGTGATGGGAAAGGAAGAAGTTCTGTCTGGAGGGCTTAAGGTGACTACAAAGTCAATCCAAAGGGCTGCAGATGCCAGCAAGAAGGCAGAGAAAGAAGAAGCCACCACTGCCCATTTGAAGGAACCAAAAACTATGATACAAGGCACGTTTCCAACACAAGTGACAGCTCAGAGGGCAGAAGTGGATGGGAAACAGCAGAGTGTGGTGTCTGGGGAAGCCAGCCAGACTCAGACAGAAGAAAAGGCCCTGGGAACTGATCTGCAGGCTGCAATGCAAAGCCTGAGGCTGGCAACAGCAGAAGCAAAAAACATTCAGCACCACGTTCAGAGCAAGTTCCAGAGGAACAGGGAGGAGGTCCACACAGCCTGCAGGCAGCAGACAGTCAGCTCACAGGGGACCATGACCCTTCAATCAAGTGTACACCAGCAGGACTCTTCATCCACCAAGCAGGAGAGCAGCAGCACTGCCACCAGGACCACCACCACTAGAGTCCAGGAGGCATCCAAGACCCACACAAGCGTGTCTCAGAAGAGCATAGCATCACACAAAAAGGTCAGTGCTTCTGAGGAAGTACAGGGAGGACAACTATTGAGCCAGGAAATCCAAGTTGTGCCCAGTAGAGATTTTAGCATTAAGGATGGCCTTTATACTGCCACACCTGTGAAAACCTATATAAACCCTTGTGTTGAGTCTGATTACAAAGAGCAATCAGTGCAAGAAGAAAGAGATGTTGGTGTCAGAGGGGATGTGCAGACAGCTATCAGAGCACTGCAAAGTGCCGCCACAGAACAGCGCCTGGTAGAAAAGGAGGACGTTGTCCGAGGTAATTTAAAAGCCGCACTTCAGTCGCTGGAAAAGTCTAACGTTAATGTCTCCAAAGGGGATTTTAAAGCTGCTATGATATACAGAAATGCAGGGCAGTCCTATTCTGTGTGTAAAAAGAAAAATGAGACTCAACTCACTAGTAACGAGACTGCTGTAATGGCTTCAGGGTCGCAGGCTGATAATGACTTTCCTCCTCCTCCCTCAGTTGCTGTGATGAAAGCAGAGCATTGCCCACCCTCAACTAAAGCAGCAAGAGAAGGTGCCCTTCCATTACCAACCAGCAAAGATGAAGCCCCAGGATGTTCTGCACTACTCCAGACCCCTCTCCCTTCTCTGTCCTGCAAAGCCAGTGACCAGAGTCCTGCAGAGAAGCCCAGGACTCCTCCAAACCCAGAAACTACTGCCCCACCCAGGAAAAAACCTGTTCCCCCTCCAAAACCTGAGCACCTCTTACACGAGGCACATTCTGTCTCTGCAAATAACAGCACAAGCAGATCAACCAAACCCATCCCTCCACCTCTGCCTCCAAAACCTTCAGGTTTGAGGGAGATCAACAAGCCAAGGCCTTTCCCCACAGAGCTGGGATTAAGCTGCATGGAAGTTCATGAACAATCAGGCTATGAGGAGATTCAGTCAAAATGCTGCAATTTGGAGACATCTGTGAAGAAGTCTGTCACAGTTCAGGGTATAAACCCTGACAGAAAGCTGCCAAAATACATTGCCAAAACCCCCCTTCAAATAGCAGAAGAAAAGTACAAGGCCAGCAAAGGAGGACAAGGAAAAGTAGAATCAGACAGTGCTAAGACCTCAAAGCCAATGAAAAATGGAGTGGCTGGTTTTGAAGTCAAGCAGGGAATGATGAGTGAGAAAGCAGTTGCTCCGAGGAGATGCCCAGGAGAGGTGGTTCAGAGGCAGACAGAGCTGTGCCAAGAGGAGAACGGGTGCTCTTCACTGTCACCTCCAACCTGTCCAGGCAGAGCACAGACACAGAATGTGCCAGGACCAACTGAGCCAAGCACCTCCTCTGTGGGTCACGCCATCCCTCCAAAGAGAGGCAATGACACTGCACAAAATGCCTCATCCAAGGTGGAAAGGGAAAGTGTATCTAATTCTTATGGATTGTGGGATAGTCAGAGAGTTGTGCAGCAGGTGCATGAGAGGAGGCAAACGTCTCATTCTATGTCCTTCCATCAGCAGTCAATGAATTCCTTTGAGGAGCACCAGCAGGGGAACAGCAGGCAGCTGAAATGTCCTGACAGGGAGGCAGAGACACCAGCCCAGGAGAAGCCAGCGGTTGTTATGAGAGAAAAAAAACAGAGAGAAACAGAAGACGAGCGTCGGAAGAGGTTGTCAGTACACAAAGAGGAGATCATGAAAGGCAATGTCAAGGAGGCTATGGAGATCTTTGAGAACCTCAGGAGACAGGAGCAGCTGCAAGAGATCTTGACCCGAGTGAGGGAGTTTGAGGAGGAGACAAGTAAAGTGGATGTGAAAGCTCTCAAGAGCTTCTTTGAGAAGGTGCCCAAGTGGGTTGTCTGCCAGAAGGCCAAGCAACAGGACAAGGCTGAGGCCAAGGAGGATGCTGACAGTGTCACCTCAGTGGATCTGGTTTTTGAGGACCTGGAGCGAGCAAGTGCTGAGATTCTCCACCTGAAGGAGCAGACACTTGCCCGCATCCAGGACATCGAGGAGGCCATCAAGAAAGCCATTTATTCTGTTTCTAGTCTCAAGTCTGAGTCAGACATTGCTGGGCTCTCAGGGCTGTTCAAGGAGTCTCTGGGGAGCACCCAAAGCTCTGTGAGCAGTAGCAATATCCGTAAAATCAGCATTGTCTCAAGTAAAGCCAAGCAGGAGGAAGTCATGCTGGAGACAGGGGAAGCAGCGTCTGTGGAAAGTGCAAAGGTGGCAGAAAAGACCGAGGCAGCCAAGGCAGAGCTAGAGGTCCCTCGCCTCATTCAGTCTCGTGTCAGCTCTCCCTCCTCACCTTCCTACATCTCCATCGAGTCTGCTGCCAGGAAACCAGCAGAGTCACCCAGGACAGTACATTCCCCCCAGGATGGCCCTTCACCAGACTCTCCAGGAAAGAGGGATGCTTTTGCTCAGAACAGCTTTAGCTCCTATAACCACCCCTCAGCAGGGTCCACTGGGCACGACACCAAGCCCTTAGAGAAGAGGCCAGACCCCGTCCAAACAAAAGCTGGGCTGAGCTCCATGAAACAGCCCACACTTAGCAATGCCAACCATCCAACCAGTGACAAAGAGAAGTGTTCTCTGGACACCTCCAAAGACAGCTGCCACTGTGGGATGAAGGGCAGCTTCTCGGAATACCGCTCCCTGAATGTCCCCAGCCCACAAAATCCACGGAGGCAGAAAAGCATCTTGGAGCTGCAGACAGGGCCCGACGGGTCCAAGCTCTACGGAGCCACCCGGACTGTCATGGAGCAGTACGAGGAAATGGACCAGTTTGGAAACAAAATCATCACTTCATCCACCACAGTCACCAAGCAATCTGAGACACAAACGTCTTCCACACGAGATGTGGTCGCTCATCCCCAGTATGAAGTAGCTGCCTCACCTGTGTTTCGGAGGTACTTGAAGAGCCCAGGTGAAGACTTCCACACCAATGGGAGTTTTCAGGAGCCAGGAGTGGTCTTTGTCACCTTTGGCAACTCCAAGCCAAAGAAATAGGAGATTCTGGAGAACAAGAGAGGACTGTACAAGACAAAAGAGACAGGCCACGATAAACATTTCTCCTGTTTTATCCACATTACACACAGGGATTTACCTACACCCTAAGGACTTCTCAGGGTCATCGTCTTGGTGTTTGCACACAGACAGGACAAGTGCAGCCTGCCTTGACACTGGAGAACAGCCCTCACCTGGCCAACCCAACAGACTTGGTGCTGCACCACAACTCAGAGTCCTGGCACTGTTAGAAGCACAAGGGAAAAATCCATCCATGGGCACCTTAGGGTACTTCCCCCTAGAATGTTTGGTGGGGGGCTGGAGGTGTTGGATTGAGCTTCTCTGAACTACTGCAGAAGGAAGGATAGGTAGGATCAATTAAAGAACCAATCAATCTGGTCATTGGCAAACAAATACCTTTATGGTACCTTCTTTTCCAAGGGCATCCTACACACACACACACACATATATATACACAAGCTCATATTGATGGGTGGATTGGATAGGTTTTCTCTTAGCCATTAAGAAAAGAAAAGGAAAAAAAAAAACCTTGAGTTGTTGTCACTCTTGAACTTGGGGGAGTTATTTATAAGTTTGTTTTTCAGTTCCTGGAAAGTGTTTGATGATACTGGAAATTGTAAAGCCAAGACCTATAGCTACTATGAATGCCATTCCCCCAACGAAAGATGCTATGAAAGATTCTTGAGTCAGAATGGTTACTGCTTTCTTTTCTTTATTTCTAGAATTGTAATTTATTATTCAGTATACACAACCCCCTTATTTTAGATTTTCCATGCTTTCCTACATGTTTACTGTTTAAATTCATTTTGAGACTTTGTAAAGCAATTTTTCTTATTATTATGACTTTGTTTTGTACATTCTCAACTCAAGATTTTAGATATTTTGTGGCTTTTCTTTTTTTTTTTAATTTTAACTTCTATTGCTGCGTTCTGACGGTAAACATTACCTCTAAAAATACTTTGGTCTGGTTGAGTTTCTTTTGTTCAGTGCTTGTCTCCTTTCAAATTGCCTAGAAATCATCTCTTGATGGACCAGTTGAATCTCACTAAGTCACTGGAGGGATTTGGTCCACATCTGCTTTACAGTGTGGGTGGATCACCAGCCCTGCAGCAAAGAGCGTTCATATTCTTACCTGAAAAATGAGCCCAGGGTGATACAGACCCCCCAGTCCAGGGCTCTGGTGTAGGTGTGTGGAGCCTGGGTAGGATGTGAACACCAGGAAAGGTCTGGACTCTTGTGTGTCCCCATTTCCCCCACAGGAGAAGGCAGCTGAGGCACTGTGTCCCCTCCTTACAAGGAGGAGCAGCTGGTGACCCAGCCCTTACTCACTGCTGTGCCTCAACGAGCCTCAGCTGAGCTCAGGGAGGGGTGGGTGAGCAAGGACTTTGCTCCACCTGTGGGGGGATGTGAGGAGCCTACAGAGGGACTGGATGGTTTCTCATACAATCACAGAATATACTGAGTTGGAAGGGCCCCTCAAGGAACATCGAATCCAACTCTGGGCCCTGCACAACACCAAGCCCAAAAATCCCACCATGTGCCTGAGAGCATTGTTCAAGCACTTCTTGAGCTCAGACTGGTGCTGTGACCACTGCCCTGGGAGCCTGTTCCAGTGCCCAGCCACCCTCTGGGGGAAGAACCTTTTCCTGAGATCCAACCTAAACCTCCCCTGACACAACTTCAGTCCATTCCCTCAATTCCTGTCGCTGGTTACCAGAGAGAAGAGATCAGTGCCTGCCTCTCCTCCTCACAAGGAAGGTGTAACTGCAATGAGGGCTCCCCTTCAGTCTCCTCCAGGCTGAACAGACCAAGTGCCCTCAGCCACTCCTCATGTGGCTTCCCCTGAAGGCCCTTCACCATCTTTGTTGCCCTCCTTTGGATATTCTCTAATAGTTTAATATTCTTCTTGTATTGTGGTGACCAAAACTGCACACAAGACTCGAGGTGAGGCTGTGGAGCTGTGTCCTACAGCCTGGCTCAGGTCTAGACTGCCAGCCCCTGGGTCTGACTGTAGCTCTTCTGGTTGATCTACAGGCAGACACCTCATCTCTCAGTCCATCAGTTTATCTGAGAAGGGGACAGTAACTTCATTAAAAAAAAAATCAGTAAGTTGTTACAGTTAATGTTTGCCTTTTTCCTCTGAGGAAAGAGAGCCCACACTAATGAATTAAAAGCAGAACACTGGGGAGGAAGGAACAGTTCAGAGTCTACCACTTCACATCCTTGAGCCCATAATTAGGTTTTTAAACAGAAGTTGTCATCTTCCATCATGAACACCTTGTTCAAGGTGTCAGAGTTCTGCTTCCTCCCCAGAAAAGAGGTACATACCCAGAATGCATTGATTTACATCTAGAATCCCATGGATTTGAAAGATATACCAAAAGAAGAATAGGGACATAATTTTGAGTTCCACACTGAAGGCTGAGCTGGAAGAGCACATCATAATAAAATGAACAAATCTATTTTCAGGCAATGAGAAAAAAACAAAAAACTACTTAGACCTTCCCAATTCCTTTAGCAGGACCAGTTGCAAAAAAAGGGGAGAATTAGTTATCTGGAGATCATCTTCAAAATTTTTTTAACACTTCTTTCTTCTCCCTGTTCATTTCCATCTCAGCTTCCATCATACATTTGTTTCCTTTCTCCTGAAGGACATCTGTGGAGCAATTTTAGCAAGCTGCAAACAGGTTATTTGGGCAATGAAAGTTACTCCACATAAATAAACCCAGATATTCTGCACTGCCACTGCTTAAAAATACCAATCTTATTGTTTGTGTTTCTGGTTTTACAGGGATTCTAAATGTCTCAAAGAGCCATTTATGAGGCTAAGATCATTTAAGACGTGTTTCTCTCATGATATTTCCATCAGCTAGGAACTGAAATATGATGAGGAGACAGATGCTACATTATTTCAGCACCGTACATGGCTCCTTGAGACACCAAAAGAGCTGCAGAGAAAAAACAAATGCAAAGATTCAAAACTCAAACACAAGCTGAAGGATCAGCTCATATTCTCCGTGCTTCAGACTTTGTAATAATAAACCAGCAGAGCACATACAAACTTTCAGATCCCACATGGGTTGTCGCAGTTTTTCTGTGATTTTTGGGTACAAAGACAGGCCATTGTTCACTGCTCTTTGCCCTGGTGGGTCTCTGTGCTCTCACACAGTAGGGGCCACATCTACACATCTTTTAAATCCCTCCAGGGATGGTGACTCCACCACTGCCCTGGGCAGTCTGTTCCAAAGCCCAACAAGCCTTTCTGTGAGGAAATATTTCCTAACACCCAATCCAAACCTCTCCTGGCACAACTTGAGGCCATTTCCTTTGGTCCTATCTCTTGCTTCTTGGGAGAAGAGACCAATCCCCACCTGGCTGCACCCTCCTGTCAGAGAGTTGTAGAGAATGAGAAGGTGCCCCTTGAACCTCCTTTTCTCCAGGCTGAGCCTCCCCAGCTCCCTCAGCTGCTCCTCACAAGCCCTGTGCTCCAGACCCTTCCCCAGCTTCTCTGCTTATCAATAACACAGGCATTTTCAGGCTGACTTCTCCTGCTATATAAAGGTTTTAATTCACACATGGAAAAAAGGCAACAACTGATAAGCCATAATCCAGCTGCAACTTTCAGCACTGCAGTAATCAGCAGAGTGGTGGAAGAGCCTTCCAGGAACACCCTGTAACTGCTTTTCACAGAAGCCTTAGGATAATTTCCTTGCCCAAGTGCTTCTAATCACCTCTCTATCTTCCAGACCATTAGGAAGGTTTATTCCTGGGGCTGACAAATGCACCTCTAAAGAGCAAGAATGTTTGCCATGTGTCAGACAAGGAGCATTGAAAATAAATTCTCCCATGAAAGAGACCAGTATCCCCTGTAAAAAGTTATCCCACCTTGGAAACACACTCCAGACATTCATTCCCAGTTAAAGGGAGAGAGACCCTGCTTGTTTGCTAAATAGCTCCTCTTCCTTCTTTGGTCATGATCAAAGTAAAGCATGTTTTTCTTATACAATACATGTGGAGTTACTCTCTTCTCTGCCAGGACACAGATCCTTGTGCTGGGTGAGAGCTCATCACTGTCAGAGGAAGTTCTGCAGTCACACTGGTGAAATCCACCTTGCAAACAGGTTGATTTTGTACCACTGCAGGGCCTGTTTCAGAGTAGATGTATCACCCTTTGTATTCCCTTAACTGGACCCCAAGCAAGAATACTGGGAGTTTAGACATCCATTGCTTCTGTGTTCACTTACAGACCTATGGTCTGCTCTCTGCAGAGGACTGGGAAGGCAGAGGGGCGCTGGGATCACTGCAGAGTGAAGGAAAGACAGGGATTTTGTTTGTATGATTCCCTCTAGAGAGAAGCAAAAAACCTGAAGATGTTAATCTTATCTTCTTGAAAGTGTTGTCACAGAAAAACAAATATGACCTGGCCTTAATGGAATGTTCAGAAACAATGAAGTTAAAAGTAAAAAAGTTAAAAATTGGTCCCTCAGGTGTGTGTTGCAAGTAAAAGACAGGGTTCTTGTTCCCTGTATTGGTCTTGTTGGTATCAACTCATTTCCTGAGATACAGAAACACCTTTTTCATTGAAACACAGAGCCAGACAATGGTTTGGGTTGGAAGGGACCTTAAAGGTCACCTCATTTCAAAGCCCTGCCATGGGCAGGGACACTTTCCACTAGATCAGCTTGCTCTGGGCCCATCCAATCTGGCCTTGAACATTTCCAGGGAAGGGGCACCCAAAGCTTCTCTGGATGCCAACTTGTTTACTCTTGTCACAGCTAAAATCTGGTCATCAGCCACTCTGCATGAGAGCAGAAAGTAAACTCACCTTTTCTTTGAGCTGAAAATGCTGCAAACCAGGGTAGGAATATATGGAAAGAAAACCAGAGAGATCAGACAGAATCAGAAAAACTGTAGCATATAAACTCCCTACAAAGAGTTGCCCTGATGTGAGGGAGTGTCAGTACTCAGAGCACTGACCTGCCAGAGTTGGGCTGGGCTCAGCTGTGCTCCTTCTGGGGCTTTGGAAAGACCTGAATTTTCAGATTAACTCACCAGCTAAGCTGAGCCTCTGCTTTGCACCACACAGGGAGTGCACAGAGACATCCTCACTGCCACCTGCACCCTCTGGGCCACTGGACCATGCAGAGTACCTGGAGCTATTTCTGCAGCTGGGCTGATAGCCAAGATTCTTTTTCTCCTCTCTCTCTCCACTAACATGGCTGGTGCTGGCAATGCTTTCCAGAGAGATTCTCTGGGCTTTTCACATAAATAGGTGTTTGAGGAATCAGGTTGTGGCACACAACACAATCCAGAGAGTAAACACAGTGGAGTAAACCACCAGATACCTGGAGCTGTGGAAGCTTTATGCTAATATGAGCTGCCTTTCCAGGGTTTGGACTATGTGTCTGTGTGAGCAGCCACAAGATACCAGTGATTCCAGGAGTTGTACAGAATTTTTGAGTCAGAGCAACATTTCTCACCTCGCTCAAGGTTTTTAAATTATTAAACTGAATGAATCATTTACTCTCAATCAAATGAACATATTTTTTCTCATCAGAGATCCAAGGGTGTTCTGTCTTTCTGTTCTGACTGGAAGTTAACACTGACCCATCCAAGATGACAGGCAAATTGAGTCAGAAGGGAATCTCAACTCTCACAGCAGACCTACAAAAGAACAACAAAAAAAATGCAATGCAAGCAGGAGATTCAGTAAATTACCTCACAGCTGCACTTCCAGGTGGCCATGATCCAGTTATTTAACCTCAGTCTCTCCTTCTTCAGCCCATGCTGAAAGAGATGTGCACCTCCTGCCTGAAGCCTGTCTACCCCCTGGAGCGAGGGGTCCCTGACAAGGTCTCTGTGCACCGCTCGTGTTTCTGCTGTCAGGTCTGCGGGAGGAAGCTCAGGTGAGTGGTAAGGCTCAGGTACATTTATTTTTAAGGGATGCCCAAGTAGTTTCCATCAAAATTGCCCAAGGGTAATTCTGACAGAGCAGGAGTTGGGAAATGAGAGAAAGGGCAGGCAGTTCCCCTGATTCCATCTGCCTCTCCATCACTGGAGGCTGAAGTCTGCCCACCTCAGGATTGCAGACAGCTGTGGATCAGGGATCTGCATGGATGGTGGTGTGAGGGTGAGCTGAAACTACAATAAATATTTACAGTTTGGGAATACTGATAGCAGATGTAATTGGAGGAGTCATTTGGGTGCCTCCTGTGTTCACAGAATCATTAAGGCTGGAAAAAGCCTCTAAGATCATTTGATCCAACCATTTACCCAACACTGTCCACCACTAAATCATGTTCCCAGGCATCACATGGAGTTGGGTAGATTGGAAGGCACCTCTGGAAGTCTCCATCCAGACTTCTGCAGGCCAAAGGAGGGCAGGAGCTCAGGAAGGTGTCCAAAAGAGTGAATGGCTTCAAGGCTGGAGGTTACACAGTTTCAGCTGGGGNAAGGCTGAGCTGGAAGAGCACATCATAATAAAATGAACAAATCTATTTTCAGGCAATGAGAAAAAAACAAAAAACTACTTAGACCTTCCCAATTCCTTTAGCAGGACCAGTTGCAAAAAAAGGGGAGAATTAGTTATCTGGAGATCATCTTCAAAATTTTTTTAACACTTCTTTCTTCTCCCTGTTCATTTCCATCTCAGCTTCCATCATACATTTGTTTCCTTTCTCCTGAAGGACATCTGTGGAGCAATTTTAGCAAGCTGCAAACAGGTTATTTGGGCAATGAAAGTTACTCCACATAAATAAACCCAGATATTCTGCACTGCCACTGCTTAAAAATACCAATCTTATTGTTTGTGTTTCTGGTTTTACAGGGATTCTAAATGTCTCAAAGAGCCATTTATGAGGCTAAGATCATTTAAGACGTGTTTCTCTCATGATATTTCCATCAGCTAGGAACTGAAATATGATGAGGAGACAGATGCTACATTATTTCAGCACCGTACATGGCTCCTTGAGACACCAAAAGAGCTGCAGAGAAAAAACAAATGCAAAGATTCAAAACTCAAACACAAGCTGAAGGATCAGCTCATATTCTCCGTGCTTCAGACTTTGTAATAATAAACCAGCAGAGCACATACAAACTTTCAGATCCCACATGGGTTGTCGCAGTTTTTCTGTGATTTTTGGGTACAAAGACAGGCCATTGTTCACTGCTCTTTGCCCTGGTGGGTCTCTGTGCTCTCACACAGTAGGGGCCACATCTACACATCTTTTAAATCCCTCCAGGGATGGTGACTCCACCACTGCCCTGGGCAGTCTGTTCCAAAGCCCAACAAGCCTTTCTGTGAGGAAATATTTCCTAACACCCAATCCAAACCTCTCCTGGCACAACTTGAGGCCATTTCCTTTGGTCCTATCTCTTGCTTCTTGGGAGAAGAGACCAATCCCCACCTGGCTGCACCCTCCTGTCAGAGAGTTGTAGAGAATGAGAAGGTGCCCCTTGAACCTCCTTTTCTCCAGGCTGAGCCTCCCCAGCTCCCTCAGCTGCTCCTCACAAGCCCTGTGCTCCAGACCCTTCCCCAGCTTCTCTGCTTATCAATAACACAGGCATTTTCAGGCTGACTTCTCCTGCTATATAAAGGTTTTAATTCACACATGGAAAAAAGGCAACAACTGATAAGCCATAATCCAGCTGCAACTTTCAGCACTGCAGTAATCAGCAGAGTGGTGGAAGAGCCTTCCAGGAACACCCTGTAACTGCTTTTCACAGAAGCCTTAGGATAATTTCCTTGCCCAAGTGCTTCTAATCACCTCTCTATCTTCCAGACCATTAGGAAGGTTTATTCCTGGGGCTGACAAATGCACCTCTAAAGAGCAAGAATGTTTGCCATGTGTCAGACAAGGAGCATTGAAAATAAATTCTCCCATGAAAGAGACCAGTATCCCCTGTAAAAAGTTATCCCACCTTGGAAACACACTCCAGACATTCATTCCCAGTTAAAGGGAGAGAGACCCTGCTTGTTTGCTAAATAGCTCCTCTTCCTTCTTTGGTCATGATCAAAGTAAAGCATGTTTTTCTTATACAATACATGTGGAGTTACTCTCTTCTCTGCCAGGACACAGATCCTTGTGCTGGGTGAGAGCTCATCACTGTCAGAGGAAGTTCTGCAGTCACACTGGTGAAATCCACCTTGCAAACAGGTTGATTTTGTACCACTGCAGGGCCTGTTTCAGAGTAGATGTATCACCCTTTGTATTCCCTTAACTGGACCCCAAGCAAGAATACTGGGAGTTTAGACATCCATTGCTTCTGTGTTCACTTACAGACCTATGGTCTGCTCTCTGCAGAGGACTGGGAAGGCAGAGGGGCGCTGGGATCACTGCAGAGTGAAGGAAAGACAGGGATTTTGTTTGTATGATTCCCTCTAGAGAGAAGCAAAAAACCTGAAGATGTTAATCTTATCTTCTTGAAAGTGTTGTCACAGAAAAACAAATATGACCTGGCCTTAATGGAATGTTCAGAAACAATGAAGTTAAAAGTAAAAAAGTTAAAAATTGGTCCCTCAGGTGTGTGTTGCAAGTAAAAGACAGGGTTCTTGTTCCCTGTATTGGTCTTGTTGGTATCAACTCATTTCCTGAGATACAGAAACACCTTTTTCATTGAAACACAGAGCCAGACAATGGTTTGGGTTGGAAGGGACCTTAAAGGTCACCTCATTTCAAAGCCCTGCCATGGGCAGGGACACTTTCCACTAGATCAGCTTGCTCTGGGCCCATCCAATCTGGCCTTGAACATTTCCAGGGAAGGGGCACCCAAAGCTTCTCTGGATGCCAACTTGTTTACTCTTGTCACAGCTAAAATCTGGTCATCAGCCACTCTGCATGAGAGCAGAAAGTAAACTCACCTTTTCTTTGAGCTGAAAATGCTGCAAACCAGGGTAGGAATATATGGAAAGAAAACCAGAGAGATCAGACAGAATCAGAAAAACTGTAGCATATAAACTCCCTACAAAGAGTTGCCCTGATGTGAGGGAGTGTCAGTACTCAGAGCACTGACCTGCCAGAGTTGGGCTGGGCTCAGCTGTGCTCCTTCTGGGGCTTTGGAAAGACCTGAATTTTCAGATTAACTCACCAGCTAAGCTGAGCCTCTGCTTTGCACCACACAGGGAGTGCACAGAGACATCCTCACTGCCACCTGCACCCTCTGGGCCACTGGACCATGCAGAGTACCTGGAGCTATTTCTGCAGCTGGGCTGATAGCCAAGATTCTTTTTCTCCTCTCTCTCTCCACTAACATGGCTGGTGCTGGCAATGCTTTCCAGAGAGATTCTCTGGGCTTTTCACATAAATAGGTGTTTGAGGAATCAGGTTGTGGCACACAACACAATCCAGAGAGTAAACACAGTGGAGTAAACCACCAGATACCTGGAGCTGTGGAAGCTTTATGCTAATATGAGCTGCCTTTCCAGGGTTTGGACTATGTGTCTGTGTGAGCAGCCACAAGATACCAGTGATTCCAGGAGTTGTACAGAATTTTTGAGTCAGAGCAACATTTCTCACCTCGCTCAAGGTTTTTAAATTATTAAACTGAATGAATCATTTACTCTCAATCAAATGAACATATTTTTTCTCATCAGAGATCCAAGGGTGTTCTGTCTTTCTGTTCTGACTGGAAGTTAACACTGACCCATCCAAGATGACAGGCAAATTGAGTCAGAAGGGAATCTCAACTCTCACAGCAGACCTACAAAAGAACAACAAAAAAAATGCAATGCAAGCAGGAGATTCAGTAAATTACCTCACAGCTGCACTTCCAGGTGGCCATGATCCAGTTATTTAACCTCAGTCTCTCCTTCTTCAGCCCATGCTGAAAGAGATGTGCACCTCCTGCCTGAAGCCTGTCTACCCCCTGGAGCGAGGGGTCCCTGACAAGGTCTCTGTGCACCGCTCGTGTTTCTGCTGTCAGGTCTGCGGGAGGAAGCTCAGGTGAGTGGTAAGGCTCAGGTACATTTATTTTTAAGGGATGCCCAAGTAGTTTCCATCAAAATTGCCCAAGGGTAATTCTGACAGAGCAGGAGTTGGGAAATGAGAGAAAGGGCAGGCAGTTCCCCTGATTCCATCTGCCTCTCCATCACTGGAGGCTGAAGTCTGCCCACCTCAGGATTGCAGACAGCTGTGGATCAGGGATCTGCATGGATGGTGGTGTGAGGGTGAGCTGAAACTACAATAAATATTTACAGTTTGGGAATACTGATAGCAGATGTAATTGGAGGAGTCATTTGGTTGCCTCCTGTGTTCACAGAATCATTAAGGCTGGAAAAAGCCTCTAAGATCATTTGATCCAACCATTTACCCAACACTGTCCACCACTAAATCATGTTCCCAGGCATCACATGGAGTTGGGTAGATTGGAAGGCACCTCTGGAAGTCTCCATCCAGACTTCTGCAGGCCAAAGGAGGGCAGGAGCTCAGGAAGGTGTCCAAAAGAGTGAATGGCTTCAAGGCTGGAGGTTACACAGTTTCAGCTGGGGCCCCTCTTTGAACACCTGACCACCACTGAAAATGTTTTTTCTTGCATCTCATCACAATTCCCTGTGTTACACCTTGTTCCCATTGCCTCTCATCCTGTCACTGCCCTCCTTCAAGAGCACTCCAGACCTGTCTCCTCTATAATCTCCCATAAAATACACACACAGCCATGAGCTTCTCCTTCCCAGCCTTCTCCTGCCAGGACCTGGTAGGTCCTGGCTAACCCAGCTCTCAGCCTCTCCTCAGATGACACAGGTCCCTCACCACTCTGGTGGTTTCTTGCTGGATTCCTTCCAGCACAGCAATGTCTTTCTTGCTGTGAAGGGCTCAAGACTGGACAAAGTACTCCACATGGAGTCCTACAAAAGTCAAATATAGAGGAACATTCACTTCTCTTGGCCATGCAGCTCAGGGTGTAGTTGGCTTCCCAGTCACCAGGGCACAATGCTGGCTTGTTTTCAGCTTGTCAGTCGCTGAGACAGCCACCTCCTGTGAGGCTGCATGAAATCCTGTTGCCCCCAGCTCTGCAGACACTTCCTCCCATCCTGCAGTTGTTGTACCTGGGCACTTTTACCCACAAGGTTCACGCTGTGCATGCAGGGGCAGAGATGAAGCACTGCTATGAAGCCTGGGCTGTAAATGAGAAAGGGAT
Source organism: Notiomystis cincta (assembly GCA_013398075.1). NCBI lineage: Eukaryota > Metazoa > Chordata > Aves > Passeriformes > Notiomystidae > Notiomystis > Notiomystis cincta. The sequence goes on along the minus strand of VZRX01003971.1, from coordinate 13,713 downwards.
TGCACATAACCTGGGCTACAGCCCCCAGAGGTATTGCAAGGCAGTGTTTAATTTTTCACATGTTTTGGTGTTTGAAAGAAAAATCAAACACATTCTGAGAAAGCCAACATTACTTTTGAAAGGCTTCATTCTTCAATGCCCTCCCTCCCTTCCCCACTGAAAAATGATTTTGCTGAAAGCCTGTCCATCAGTGCTGCAGCTCCCCTTCCACAGAGCCACTGACAGCTGTGCCAATGTGTTTTCCAGCTTGCAGAACTATGCTGCCCTCCACGGAGTGTTTTACTGCCAACTCCACTACAAGCTGATGGCTGGGGCTGGAAGCAGAAGTGAGATGGAAAGGCTGGAGCACCACCATGTTCAGCACAGACCACAGTCCCAGGACTGGTGTAACAGGGCCAGAAAGACTGAAACAAGAGAGAAACCCACATCATTCAATGGACAGTGTGATCTGCAGCTGGCTGAGCACAGGAACAGCAGGTCTGTCCTCTTGGGGAACAAGCTCAGAACGGTCTGGCCACCTTCAGAACCAGCCTTGGCTGTAGATGGGAAAGCTGGAAATGAAGTGTGTTCCTGGAAAAAGCCTGCACTGAGCCTGCAAACCTACCAGGCTGCAGGCAGCAAGGCAGGCAGGATGGTGCTCAGGGGTCAGGAGGGAGCAGTGGAGAAGGGAAGATTCCTACCTGGAATCTCCTACACCAAGGAAAGAGAGCAAGTGTGTTCCTGGCCCAAGAACAGAGAGCAGAGAGGCCCTGAAGAGACTGGGGATGGGGAGGAGCCTGCAGGGAAGCGAGGGGGGAAGGTGTCCCAGAGAGTGGCTGCAATCCAGCAGGGCCAAGTCCAGCTGAAGAGAGGAGCTGCCTGTGCCTCCCTCCCTCCCCTCCTGGAGCCTGTGAAACCTCTGCCTCGTGGCTCACTTGCCCCCCTCCCCACACACCAAAGCACTAAACCCACCTCGTGGATGTACCTGGCAGGCACAGGGGGCTGCATCCCTGCTGCCACAGAGGGCCCAGTGACACAAAAGAAGGTCTGTGGCTCTCTGAGCACACCCAGCAAAGGAGGCACAGTCACAGATGACAAGCCTGAACTGACCATAGTCACCCCAGATACTGCAGGGGCCAAGCATCACCTTGGAGAGGGAATGAACAGCACACAGACCATTCATGTGCCAGGAGAACCCAAAACTAGAAACACCACAAATATAGAGCTAAAAGGTATAGCTGAGGATGTTGAACCCCCAGAAAATGAAGCTGAAGAGGCCCATTCCCTCTCTGGTGTGTTGAGGACCTCTTCTGTATCTTCTGGTTCCCTGGAGCCAGGAGGGCTGGGTGTGTCACCTGAGATCACTGAAATGTTGAATGAGAAATCAAAGGCAAACACCAGAGAGCTCCCTGGGAAAAAGATGGCAGTAACTTTGGGGGAAGCTATGCAGCCATCCAGCAGAAGTGATCTGCCTGGAATTGAGAGCAAAGGGACAGAATTTGAGAAGACAAAAGAAGAGGAACCAGTAACTATGTCAGCATCTCTGGAAGAGCCCGGTCCTGGGCACACATCTCAGGAAAAAGAAGCTGAAAAGAGCAGAGTCTCTTCACCTGGTTGTTTAGACAGGACAGATGATCACAATGTGTCCTCTTTATCAGAAACAGAACCTCAGGACACACGTGGCCCACTGAAAAGTAGCACTCAGCAGGGTATTTGGGGACATGGCACTAAATCATCTGGCAAGGATTTTCCAGTATCAACAGACACACCTCTGAAAGGAACTTGTGCCACTTGCCCCTCACATGATGAAATCAACAACCCCAAGTCAAAGGATTCCAGGGAAGGTCTTAATGAAAACACTGTGCACATTTCTGAGCAACCAGCCAAGACATCAGAATTTTCCAATCCAAATACATCCTTGGACAAATCTGGAGGCCATCCAGTATGTGAAGGAAAAGTGGATCTGAAACCCCCAGAGGAAAGCACTGTGCCTATGTCACAGACTGGTGCCCAGAGCAAGGCCAGAAGCAGCCAAGGTTGTAGAGACACATCAAGTAAAGGTTTCAGGCTTGGGAAAAACCCCTTCATTACCCTTTTTGGCTCTGAAGACAAAGGCAGAGCTCCCAGGAAAGAAACACCAACCCAGAGGAAACCCACAAAGCCCCAGTCAGCCCTTGCCACTTTGTTTGGTCACTCCTCAGAGAAGAAGCAGAGTCCACGAGAAAAACCTGCAGGATCCTCAGAACAAGCAAATTTTGATGGCAGGACAGGAAAGGCCCAGGGCCTCCTCAGCTCCTCCAGCCAAGCAAAGCAAAATGCCTCCAAGAATGGTCAGCTGCCACAGCCTGGAAAGATGGAGGGGTTCCCTAAACATATCCAGGAGAGCTCTGGAGGATTCTCAGGCTCTCCTGAGGCCAAGGAGACTGATGTCTTGTTGTCAGCTCCTGGCACAAGCGTGTCACATGATGGTAAACATGAGAGAAATGAACTTGACATTCATGACCAAGTGCCTTTAAATTGTCAGGTTTGGCAGCAGCAGGACAGCTGTTGGCCCCCTCTCATAGCAACACAGGAAAATCAGAAAAAACCTGCAGGAATCTCAAGGTATGGAGCAAACCCTTTACACCTTCCGCCAGAGCCTGTGCCTGCAGCTGATGACAGTGAAAATCTCACCAGGGAAGGGAATCACCATGATGCTCATCTGACTCAGAGCCTGTTGAGTTTGGATGTCCAGGACACAGTGGCACAGGATGGAATATTTTTTTCACCAAGCAATTCAGAACAGTTACCCAAGGAGGCAGAGATTCAGTTCAGCAACACAGATTTTCTGGGGGGCGGTAACTTGTTCTTTTCTGAAGGCCAAGATTTCCCCAGTATAACAAATAAAATTCCAAATTCAGATTTGCAAAACTCAGAGGCAGAAACTCCCCCTTTCTTTGATCCAAATCCTTCAGATTTATTCCAGGAAATCTCATCAGGAACAAATGCCTCGCTAGAGCTCTGGGACACCTCCAGCCTCTCGCTGCTCGATGGGCAGGATGAGATTAATATTAGAGACCTGGAAGGGATTCAGAGCTGTGAACTCCTTCTGCAGTTGGATCCCCAGCACCAGGCTCCAAAGGCAGCAGAAGAAATCTTTGGAATGGGTCTCAGTGCTGAAGGCTCCACAAAAAAGCATCTCCCTACACAGGATGACAATTTTCCCTTAACATACATGTTCAGTTCTGAAACCTCTCATCAGAGTGTCTTTGATAATTCTGATGTTGATTCAACCAAAACAGGCCAGGAGGCTTTTGAAAAAATGAACAGGAGCAGAAAAACATCAGGAGCTGAAGAAGACAATGACAGTGTGTCTTCTGAAGACCTGGAGATGTTAAATTATGACCTTTCAGAGAAGGAGTTCTTTATATAGGTGAAAAAAAATAAGTTAAAAAAACCACACAGCTCCCCCCCTGCAGCACAAGTTAGCTGATAAGGGCCAGAAATGATTCTTGAAATCAGCTGTAAAATGATAAGCACAGAAAAGTGAAATGACCTTCCCTAGGTCAGAAGGGCAGAAGAGGGAAATGAACTCTGTTGCCTTTAAGTCTTGGGGTGTGGGGACATTGCTGAATCTGCTCTCCCTGTGCCATTGCACTCTGCTCCTCCCCAACTGCCTTTTGCATAAATATTTCATAACATAAATGTTATAGGAGTTAACAATTACACTAATGATAAACAAGCTCATGAGAAACCCCAGAGGGTCAAAGCATGAACATGTGCACTATGAAAAGGGTCACAGAGTTTATCAACTCACGTTTTAATCAGCTGTCTGTAAAAAAAAAAAAACACAGAAGAGAAAGGTGTTAAGATTACTCATTTTTAAAACAGAACAAAATGAAATAAAATAATATAAATAACTTTGAAAATCTATTTTAAAATAAAATAAAATTTTANCTGTGCAGAAGGTGCTCAGAGTGATGCCCCAGATGAGTTGTCACTACCAGATGACACCCAGGAACCTGATCTATTCCTGCCAGCTTGAGGAGGAGGAGGAGGGAAAAGCCACAGGCACCACAGTCAGTGGGAATGAATCCATTTCCCCACATTTCACCCCAACACAGAGGTGTCCAAAGGGGTCTCCAGGCACTGTCACTCCTGATGTGCAGAGAAAAGCCAAGTCCATGAATTAATGCATCAATGCTCCATTTTGTGCACTAAGGCTCATTCCCAGGCAGTGGTTTCTCTTCCTGAATTTCTCTCTAGGATGCTCCCCCTCCCTTGTCCTTGACATGGATGTACAAGTCTCTAGCTGTCCATCCCAGGCCTTTCTGAGACCTGCAGGTTTCTGATGCCCCTGGCAGAGGTTCTCCATTTTCAAGAGGCTCTTCAAGCCTTATGAATCCACCTGGGCAGAGGTGCTGGACAGAGAGAAATAAGCCCAGAATCCCTACAAGTGGGGCTCCAGGAAACAGAGGTTTGTAGAGCTGCCCCAGCCTTTGTCCCTGAGAGATCTCCACCATGTAGGACTGACCCACTCAGATGATGGAGACAGTTATGAAGACATCTTTCCATGAGAAATGTCATCTGAGGGTGAAAAAGGGCTGAAGCTTTCCCAGGGCTTCAGAAAAGTCTGGTCATGGCTGGAAGAGCAGTGTTAAGGAAGGAGTCACATCTGCATTACAACATAAGACTCACTCAGGTGTGGGTCACCCAAAGGAGGTTTTAGAGTCATAAATTGGACCTCTGCAACAGGAGGTACTGGGGGAATGGGGGGGAATGGGAGGGAAGCCCATGAGCCACACACAGCAGGGTGAGCCTGAAGACTTGAGCTTGTTGCACACTGATAGAGAAGGCAGGACAGGGACAAAATGTCTCTACCAGAGCAGATCTCCTCAGCCAAGCCAGCCCACAAAAATGCCAGAGATGGATTTAGGGTAAAAGGAACCTATGGGAGTCGTGTAGCTCAGCCTCCTGCTCAGGGAATGTCTCTGAAAAACAGCAAGTCCTCTCATCCAAGGGTGTGGATGCAGAGCTGAGTGACATTTGGCTGTGTGGTGTGTGCTGCTGATAAATGCACAGAACTGGTGTGAATTTACACAACTCTAAGTAGATTTACTCCTCTCTTCCTTTACTTCCAATAGCACTAACCAGTATGATTTCACTCTCCCACTCCAGCTTAGGGGGTGACGTTTAAAATCCAATATTCTACTCCTTTTCTGACTTTCATAAGCACAACAGAGCTATTCCCACTCATGAAACACCAATCCAGGCTTGTGTGACCCAGGAGTGACTTTGTTGGAGGCTCAGATGTACTATGGCAACTGAGAGTGAAAGAAGAAGAATTTGAGAGGAGACTCAAAATGAGCAGGTTAGTGATGTGTTCATACCTCTGGTAAAAGCACCCAGGAGCTCTGGTAAAACCAACCTTTGCCAAATTACACACAAAATTTCACACATTGTAGGCAATCCAGCTACCCAATTTACCAGGAATAAAGACACAAGCCACTCAGGGAGTCTACCCAGGAAGCAGCTCAGATGTGCAGCAGAAATCAGGTCAATCTGCTTTTCAAGTGACATCAGAACCTCAGGCAAAGCCAAACTGGTGTCATTTCCCAAATCCTGTGTGCACTGAATGTCTATAACGTGCTGCTTTCCCAGAGGGTACCCTCTAAGCCAGATCTATTTTAGGATTCTCTCCAAGAAGCTGTAGTTTAGATCTAGTTTTATGACCAACCAGGGTTTCTGCAAATGAAAACAGACAGCTTGGGACACAGCTGTCAAGTCTACTGGACTACCAGCCATATTTCCTGGTCCAAAGAGAAGTGTTCTTCTGCTTCTCTTACCTATAGTCTCCAGGATACATTAAATATTCATTAAATCATTAATGGGAGCAGCAAGTTTACTACTTTTGCTTCCCCAAACCAAGTAAAATTAACCCCTATTGGCAGAATTCCATCTTCATGCCTCAGACAAAAACCTTGCACTGCAGCATCATTGCCTTGAGGAGACCTTGTGCTACATTCCAAGCTGGAAAAGGATAAGCTGTCACTATACTTTCTCCAAGAACGACCGTGCTCTGGCACCTTTGTTCTGTGTCTAAGAGCAGGGAGGGAATGGCTGGTGACAAAGTACAGCCTGGAGGACTGCACTGTATCATCATAATGGACTGGTGTGCCAGTACAGGTGCTCATTTTATCATACCAGATTAGGTGTTTAGTGCTCACACAGTTTAAACATTAATATTTGCCTATTTAAGCCATGGGCACCAGTGGGGTCTGGCCATAGAGGTGATCGCCATGGCTGAGTTTGGAGATCTTCTAAGTGCTCTGGGGGAGTGTGGGCTCTACCAGAAACTGTTGATCCTGCTCCTCGCTCTCCCGCTTCTTCTCAACCCTTTCCAAATGGTTGGCCAAGTGTTCATGGTTGTGGAAGTGCCTCACCACTGTGACACCAGCTGGATCCGCGCCGTCGGCCCCAACCTGACGGAGGAAGAGCAGCTGAACCTCACCCTGCCCCGCGGCGCCGACGGGCACTTCGAGCAGTGCTCCAGGTACTCCCCAGTGGACTGGGACCTCGACTCCATCGTGGCCTATGGCCTCAATGACACGGAGAAGTGCAGCAGTGGCTGGGTGTACCCCTCAGCACAGCCACCGTCCCTGCTGACCGAGGTCTGTAACCACCATTTGATGAGACAGGGGTGTGGAAAGGAGGGGATGGGAATATCCTGGCCCGTGGTTTGGTCAGTCAATACCAGCTGTGGTGGGAGGGGATGGAATATCCTGACCTGTGGTTTGGTCAGCCAGTACCAGCTGTGATGCAGTCAGCCTGAGATTTACTGCAGGATTTTGCCTCCATCACACAGATGCAGATGTAATCCCTGGGAGGTTGTTACAGGAATGCCATGATGCAGGTCCCTGGGGAGGAACAGGCAGGGACTATGGGGGTGTGAGTCCAGCACATGTTCTACCCACCATCTACCACCTTTCCAGTAATCAAACCCTTGACTTCATAATGTTTCTGCCTGGAGGGACCTTTTGGGCATCCCTGCCACAGCTTCTCCTATTCTTTGGCATGGTTCTACTCACATTACCTTCTCTGTGAAAGACATTTACCTTCCAAGGGCACATCACTGACATTTCTGCGGCTTCCAGAGACCTTCAGGGCTGCAACAAGACATCCTATGAGCCATGTAGTGAAGAAAAACCTTTGTCTATCAGCATCTTCAACTGCTCCATTCTGCTTTCTCTTCCATCTTCTAATTGGAAAAGTGGTGGTCAGACAAAGAAAGGATGGACTTGATGTTCTTGGACAGATTTTCCGATGTAAATAATTCCATGATCCTGGGATTCTCCGTCTATGGACCTTTGTTCATTTCTCCCTTTCCCTCATTCCTCCTCCCTCCTTTCCTACCTGCCAGCTCCAGCACTTTCTCACAAAAACCTTCCTCTGAACAGGAACAGGGGAGAAAGTCCAACCTCTGGCATTTGCAAAGGATCCTTGGTGTACCAGAACCACCAAGTCCATTTCACACAAGGTGTCTCTGGAGGTTTCAGCAGCTGCATCCCTTCCCATTCCTATGCTTCTCCTCCTTTACCAGAAAAACACTTCTCTCCTCCTCTTTCCACCCTGTCCTGCCTTTTCAGACAGAGAAGAAAAGCTGCTACAGGTCTCACCCCAACGTCCAACTTGAAACAAAACTTGCAGCCAGGAGGCTCCCTCAGGGATGTTTGGGCTGGAGGGGAATCCTGCACCCAGGAGATCTGCACCAACATACAACACTGCACAACACACTGAGCACCTCATATGCCTGTCCCACCATTGATTTGTGTCCTAAGTGCTCACCATGAAGGGCTCAAGCCCTTGTGAAGAGCTCTCTGCTCCCAGGGGCTGGTGCAAGGGCTCAGGAATCCAGATCCTGGATCCACCATGGACCAGAAAGGCTGCCCACCTCCAGAAAGCAGCTGGGGACTGTCAAAAGCAACAGCATCTCTGTTTTCCCTCAGTTTGACCTGGTGTGTGACAGGGCGATCCTGAATGACGTCTCCCAGTCCATCTACATGGCTGGGCTTCTCGTAGGAGCCATGATCTTTGGGATGCTAAGTGACAGGTGAGGAAACACAGTTCCTTCCCAGAGACACTGCCCAGCACCCATGGACAGCCCAGAGGAGGGCACAGAGCGTCCGTGGAGGGAACAGGAACTGCTTCTTTCAAAAGACTCAATCCCCTTGCCCAAGAATGGGCATCTGGGGCCACCTGAGAGGTCTGTAAATATCTGAGGGTTGAAAAGAGGCAGATACAGCCTTGTGGGAGGGTTCTTCAGGAATCACAAGTTTAGCCCCTCTTGATGTCTCAGGCTTTGCAGGCACCATGATGGGTCAACAGTGGAGACACTGATTTTTCTGCACATTATTTCTTGGGGTGTAGAGAGGAGCTTTATTCATGCAGATATGAAATCTCCTGGCTCTCAAATCCCTCATGGGCTCCTCCCTCTCCCTGTGGTGTGTCTCCAGATACTGACTGTATTTTCCCTCTTTTTCCACAGGATAGGCAGGCGGCCAGTCTTTCTCGTCTGCGTCCTCATCCAGGCTGTGTTTGGCCTGGCAACTGCATTTGTGCCCAATATCTACATGTACATGGTCTTCAGGAGTATCGTGGGAGCAGCGGTGTCAGGAATTATGATTACTGTTGTGTCTCTGGGTGAGTGAGAGGTCATTGCCCTGAGGCAGCAGATGTGGCCTCAGAAGATGCAATAAAAAAAGGAAGCCCAACACATTTTCAAAGTGGTGAGCCTGAATATTTGTTTTTCCTATTAGCTACAGAATGGGTTGGTGCCTCCTACCGACCAAAGGCAGTGCTGATTGCTCACACGGCTTTCGCCATTGGGCAGATGATGGTGGCTGGCATGAGTTATGGGATTCGCAACTGGAGGCTGCTGGAGATTGCAGGAACAGCTCCTTTGTTTGCCCTTTTCTTCTACATCTGGTAAGCAGGAGAGGGGCAGAGCTTCTGGAAGACACAACAGTGATTTGAGGGGTGTGATCAAGGAGGGGGCAGCAGTTCAGAACCAGGCTGGATCTTTCAAATTGGTGTGCAGCTGCTGGAGGAGCTGCTGCAGAGCTCAGCACATCTCCCTGGGGCACTGCACTGCTGAGAGCAGCAGCTGCTTTGCTGCAGCTCTCCAAATTAACACCTTAAAAGTAGGGTATTTAGACCCATCCATCACATGGGCCATTCACTTTAGACTGGATGATCCATTCCAATGCAGAAGATTCTGTGTTTCTGTGATCTGAAAGGGGCTGTGGGGGAGCTCAGCAGGACACAGCAGCATGTCCTGCCTCCCTCCCTGGCAGGGTGCTCCCAGAGTCAGCTCGCTGGCTGGTGACCAAAGGCAGAATCGAGGAAGCCAAGAAGCTGCTGCAGAAGGCGGCAGCCACCAACAAGCGCAGCCTCCCACCAGGGCTCCTGGAGCAGGTACTGGGGGGTTCTTGTCCTCAGACACTGCCCTGGGCCTTGCAGCAGCCCCTGGAGCTCAGCTCATCCCACAAACCTCTCTCCATGCCCANGTTCCTTTTCCTGCTTTGACTCTGGCTTTCTTTGTCCTGAAGCTGAAGCCTGAGAAAGAGGTGAAGTCTGGAAGTTTGCTGGATCTCTTTCGGAAGAAGCACCTGCGGAAGGTGACTTTAATCATGTTGTGTGTCTGGTAAGAAATTCCTGGTCCCCTTCATCAAAACTGACAGGAGAAAGAAAATAAATTGATGGTTGACAAGAACTGTAAATTAACATGATTTTCCTGTCATATATATGTTTATGTGTTTATCTCCTATCATTCTACCTCGCCATACTGGACCAGATTTACCATGTCTGGGCATGGGAAGATACTGTGGGTTTTGGTAGAAGGGCTTGAGTAACTCCAGCTTTGGCAATACCTTGGCCTTGGAGCAGTTTTGTGCCTATCTAGAAGCTTTGAGTTCAGTCCAGAAATTGCTGACCATATGGGGATCCATTCTGCTGCTCCTCCTGCAACTATGTCCCACAAAACTGTCACAGGTGGTGACTAGATGCAAAACAGGGATTGTTGGGAATTTAAATAAGTTATGTGTGTTCTAGCCTTTCTAATTTTTGATGATAAACCCCATAAAACCAACTGGTGACATGTTCTATTCTGTTTTACTTGAATTTCAGGTTTGCAGACAGCATTGTCTACTATGGGCTGAGCCTCAGCGTGACAGATTTTGGTCTGGACATCTACCTGACACAGCTGGCCTTTGGGGGAGTGGAGCTTCCAGCTCGAATTTCCTGCATTTTCCTGCTGCAGTGGTTTGGGAGGAAGAAAGTGCAGGGCATTCTCCTGCTGCTGGCTGGCCTGATATGTCTCATCCTCACTGGCATCCCTGAAGGTAAACCTTCCCAGCCTGTGAGCAGAGCTGACCAGAGCCCTGGCCATCTCTACCCTTGTTCAGACCCATCCTCCCATCCTGGCAAACTCCCATCCAAGCTCACTCCCAGGGGCTCAGCCACCTCTGGTGTCACAGACCAGGGTGTTTCATGCCCAACATTCTGGCTTCCTCTCACCTTGGATCCCTTCAGGGCTGTGCCTGGTTCTTCCACAGCTCCTGGCCCTTGGTGGGCAGTGTCCATTGGACACTACCACCCTCTGGACACCACCACCTCCAGGCAGAAAGGTGTGGCAGAAGAGGTCTTTAAAAGACACCATGCCTCTACTTTTTTAGATGAAGAGAAAAAGCAATGCCCATTCCCCCTCGTCTGTTTGTGGCCCCAGTCCATACCCCACCCCTGCTGCTGTGCCAGGCTGAAGGAAAGGGCTTCCCAACGCTTTCAAGGTCAGGGATGTGGCATTTCCAGCCAAGCACTCCCCAAACCCCTGAGGTGGCTCAGCAGCTCACTTCAGTTGCAGATCTAGAAATGCCCAAGGCCTCAGGAGAAATCCAGGTTCTCTTGGCCAGAGGGTATTTTCCAGGTAAGGCTATGCTGAGGATAATTCCAATGGGTTAGGTGGTAGCTTTGCCTAGCAAGTCTATTAGAAAGGGCTGCCCCAAGAAATCCCACTGCAGAGTCTTCTGCTCCCAAGTGAACCCTTCCCCTGGAGGTTACAGCGCTCATCTCTCCTCCTCCCCTCAGACCAGCCCGTGGCAATCACTGTCCTGGCCATCATCGGCAAGTTCACAGCCACGGCCGCTTTCTCCACCTCCTACGTCTACACCGCCGAGGTCTTCCCCACCATCGTCAGGTGAGGGGTCCCCACCCAGCAGGGCTCCCTTCTGCCATGGCTGGAGGTGGTGATGGGACCACACTCAGCCCAGGGCACTTGACCCCTGCCCACCCCTCCCGCTGCCCCTCTCTCCCCCAGGCAGACGGGCGTGGGGCTGAGCTCCACGTCGGCGCGGGTGGCCGGGATCCTGGCCCCGCTGATCATCCCTCTGGACCAGTACCACCGGGCCATCCCCATGGCCATCTTCGGCAGCATCCCCGTGGTGGTGGCCCTGTCCTGCGTCCTGCTGCCCGAGACCCGCGGCGTTGAGCTGGCAGATGACACAGCGGAAAAACCACCCCCAGCGGAGGTGGGTAAGAGGGAACTCTGAATTTAAGGCAAAACAAATATCCAAACCTGCAGATTTAAGACAAAGAAAAAATGGCACAGTCACGGGTGAAAACAGTCTCTTCTCTTCCTCTTCAGGAGCAGAAGCCTGAAGAGTATTTCTGAGGCTCCAGAGAGGATGAAGGAACTTGGAGAAGGACGTTGCAGATGCTCAGAGGGCAAGCAATGATTGGACAGGGGTCACTAATAGTCTAGTGTGACTCCATCGTTCTTGAAGCAGACCACTGAAGCACTGCTGCCTGGAAACTGGTCTTTCAGATATCCATACACAATATCCACGGTCACAGGGAGAGGAGATCTGTGTCACTCTGCCTTTGGAACAGATGCACTTCCAAGTGTCCCTGAAACCCAGTTTGGTCATGCCTGGCTGGCCTCCCAACATGTTCCAAAGTCTTCCAATGAACAATCTTTATCTATTTTCTCTAGTAGCTGTTGTGCAAGGTTCCTGAATTGCATGGGAATGCTGCAATTCCCTGCTGGCTCTCTCTTTGCAAGCTTTGCTGTTCCCATGGACCTGGGGCTTCCTAGCATGGGGGCAGGAGAAAGGATAGGATGATATCCTCCAGGTAAAGAGGAATGTCCAGGATCCTGGCAGCTCTGCCCCACAGCCAGGAACCAGGATTTCAGCACACTCTGTCGGTGCCACTGACACCGACAACATTCTGATTATCTCAGTGGTCCCTGTGGGACTTCTCTGAGCTCTTTCACCCCTGAATCTGTGTCTTGGGGTGACTTTTTGATGATACTCTATTCCTGATCATTTGCTTTATGCCCAGAAATGGCTGCTGTAGCTTTGAGGTATCTCTGGAGGAGTGGTGCAAGCCTTGGGAGCTCCTGCACAGGCTTTGTGCAAAGATTCAGTCTGGGACATGCTGGGTGCAGGGCAGACCTGACATTACTTTGTTGCTGTCTCAGGTTAGAGACCAATTTAGGAGAAAACGCTCTGAATGAGTGTTTCCTCTAAAGAGAAGGGCTGCAGCAATCCCTTTTGCCAGTGAGAGAAATGAATACCAGTGGGTTAAAGTGAAAAAGAAAGTGTTTATTAACAAAGCAAGGTGCCCGCAAGGCATGGAAAAAGATGAAATAAATGCTAAATAAATATTTCTTTCCAGAACCTTACCCCTACCCTACAAAAGAAACTCAAAATGCCCAGAGAAGAAATAAACAGGCTGGTTGGTTGTGTGGCAGGAAGGCCAAAATGGTAGCAAGCCCCTTTGTCTCAGGGAAAGGAAAAAACAAAAGGAGTTCACACAGCAGCTCAGGCAAAATAGATGGGGACATGTTGAACCTCTGGCATTGGTCTCCTCCTCACAGCAGACAAAGCTCGTGGATTTTGGTGTTCTTTCTCTTGTAAGTTCAGCTTTTTTTTTCCAAGATCTTGAGCCTGGAGTGGCCTCCACCAGTCCTCCGTAGGTCCCGGTCCGTCTCAGCAATTGTCTGATTTCAGACCAAAAACCAAGCTGAAAGATTCCAGGAAAAAAACTGGAAAACTCTGCTCTAGTTCAGGAAAAAATGTGGGGAAAGAAAAACAATTCTTGCTTAAGCTACCTAGAGAAGAAAAAGTTAGTTAAACAACAAAGTAACTGTCAATGTCCATGGCACCAAGTGGGTCAAGGAGTGCCTCTTGGAGCAAAGCCTGCAGTGGGGCTTCCAGGCTCCTGCCCTTCCTCCCAGATCCATCTTAAAGCTACACCAGCCACTTCTAGGCAAAAAGCAGATGATTAGGGAATTGAGTATCATCATAAAATCACCCCAAGAGAGTTGCTTAGCCAGCTTGGGGTTTTGTTAGTTTAAGCAAGAAGGTTTTTTCCCCCCTTTTCCTGGCCTGGAGAGACTGCAGCAGCAATCCTTCGGCGGATTTTGGTTGTTTTTTTCTTGAACTGTTCAGCTTGGTTTTGGTCCAAGATCAGACAATCACCAGAAGCCAATCAGCCAGGATCACAGGAGCCACCCTGCCTGGCCCAAGGCCTTGGGAAAAGCTGAACCAGCAAGAGAAAAGACACTAAAATATACCAGGTTCATTTGCTGTGAGGAGGAGACCAACACCAGAGGTTCCCCAGGTTCCCACCTCTTTTGCCCAGGCTGCTGCTTTCCCTGAGACAAAAAAAACCAGTGCCATTTTGTTCCCCCTGCCA
>VZRX01003970.1:128828-144800 GCA_013398075.1 Notiomystis cincta | reverse complement strand
CCCCGCTGTGTGGGCGCCGGGCGGGCAGGGCCAGACGCTTCCCTTCTCTCGGGCTTTAGGGTGCTCTCCGTGGGGCACTGCCCGGCGACTCCTCTGTTCTTCCTACCCCCGTCAGTCGGGGCTTGCTTCTCCATCTCAGAATTTCTGCCTCGCCAAGTTGCCCTCTCATGGCTGTTTTCTTCTGCTATCACCTCCTTCTCTGAGACCTTCTAAGGCTGGCGTTTACAAGAAACAATCTCAGAGCTCTTCTAGTTCAAAAAAGCGCCAAGCACTTCCTTATTTTCCTTTCCATCAACTGTACAGAAACTGCAAAAAGCCTTGCCTTTTGCTGGAATATATTTGATTAGTTAAAACTGACAAATTATTGTAAAATACACCTTTGATCCTACTGCAGATGCACGGAGCTTTGAAGTAGCATCGCCTGAAGTTCCTGACTTTACTGAAATGTTCCGATGTGTTTTTCTAGGAGAATTTTAGCCTATGAAAGTTCTAAAATATTTTATGTAAGAGGAAGATACTGTCTTTTCAAATGCAAGTGCATTGGTTTTTACAGTTGAACTATGAAGGAAAAAAGCAGCTCTGTCAGAATCTCCCCCAGTCTAGTAGTAGAATGAACACAATTAAAAGCACATTGCACTACACTTGTGTTAAATTCCCGATAGTATCTGAAGTCACAGTACTGATAATAAGATTTTTCCCAGTGCTTTGTGTGAGGAAGTGGTTTATGTTTCACATTTCTCTTGTATATCAAAAATATTTCTAGTAATTGTAAAAATACTTTAATCTTATGAAAGTACTTCTATTGTTCAAGCATTAGTCTGGTTTTCATTTAGAAAGAAGACAGATGAAACTACATAATAATTAATCAGAAGGACATGCCTAATTATCTTAGTAGCTGAGGTAATTAAGCAATATTTGCTAAGGATGACCCTTTTAAATTGAAACTCTCAGTTTTATTCATGAGTTCTGAGAGTTACCTGACCTGCAGTTTTCATAAAGTTGTTTTTGGTGAGCTGCCATTTCTCCAGTTTTTGTAGTTTTCCTGATTTGTAACTCAAAATGGGAAATGGCATGGTCAGTGGAACTGCAGGTCACTTTAGTGCCTGTCCTATGTGAAATTAATGAAGGGATTGTTAGGAGTTTTGTTTGCTTTTCCCTCCTTGTCAGTACTTCTGTCTTTGGTTGATTGGTTGAAGATATTCTCAACCCAGGCTGATTTGATTCCTTGAGGAGTTTAATCATCTGCTTAATAAAGCAAGCTAATTAAATCTGAATATCAAAAGTTGCATAAGGCAACTGACATGAAATTTTATTAGCCCCTGTTATATGTACTTAATTTGGGGTGTTTCAATATAAATAAATGAATATTGAAGTCAAATAGAAACTCTTGTGTAATATTTCTGCAAAATTTACTGAGAGTTTGGGCAAGGAAAAATTCTATTGTAGTGACTTCATTTTGTTCTGTAAATTGTGTAATAGCAGCTAGTTTTAAAATTTTTAATTAATCTGAAGATTAAAAGTGATTAAATAATGGTAAGGATGAGCAGTCATGTAAATAATGTATTGCTTGTTAAGCTGGTAGTGTGTTTTAAATAGATGAAATGAAAAGTTGTTTGACTAGTGTCAGACTTCTAAGTTATTTTCATTACAATTAATTTAGAGGACATAAATACACTAAAAATTCTGCTGCTGAAATCTGACCCTCAGTTTACTCAAAGCTGTATTTGCAACTGAATGCAATATGTATAAAAGAAACTTTTATTGGAAAGGCAGTTTAACCAGTTGAAACTATGATATGTAATTCATTAGTTGTTTTCTCTCTTCTGTTCCAGGTATTTCTGCCTTTGTAGAAGTTTGGTCATCTAACAGAACAGAAAATTACTCAAAAACCTTCGAACAGCAGCTTCTTGATATGGGAGCAAAAGTAAGGAGACCATTTTGAAATAAATTGAATAGGAAAGATCTTAATTATAAATTAGCTTGCTTGTTCTGCTTATCACATATACTTCTTTTTACTATGAGTTTTTAAAGAGCAGGAAGGGAGAAAACCAGAGACCTGAGAATAGACCACTGTGCTGTAAAATTCTTGCTACTGACAGATGGGAGATGCATTTAAAGCCTTTCTACATCTACAGACCTCTTTGCATATTAATGTGAGAGCATGCATTTCTTGGGAAGTATTGGGCTTGCCACATACTTGTGGGCAAAGTAAATCTAAGTGTTGAAAACCTGTGGTTTACAAGTATGTACCTTAGATTGTTTTTTTCATCAGCTTGTAAGCAGCTGCTCTGTTATTAGTACAATATTTTCTAACCCAAGTACTATGACATTTTATTCTTCCTTTCACTTTCCCACAAATTTGGATCAATTCCAGAAAGTGCTAGTAAAAATACATCTTGAGAGATTCACTGTATGTCTCAATGATTTTTTCCATACCAGATATAGTTTACTTGTAGGTGCAAAAGATGTTTAATTGCCAGCTGTAACATTTCAACCAGAGTACAAAGTCAAACTGGCATCTTCCCTCTTGCACACTAGCTCTGGTTAATGGAGATATTTACAGCCCATATCATGCTTTAAAATATATTTGTGTGGACTCCCAGTGCTCTTTAAAATGGGCATGTGGAGATGTCTCTTACTGTAATTTAGGAAGTCCTGCTGATCTCCCTCCCCAAATCCTCTCTTTCTGTATGAAGTAAGCTGAGTGAGTGTGACAGAACATTTAGGATAATTGGTTTTGTTATTAAAGCAAACACAACTCTCAATAAATAGCTCTAGTAAAAAGAACAAGGAATATTTCAATGCTGTACTATCAGACCTGTGTAATTCTATTATGATGATGTAAGACTTTTTTCTCACAGAAAATATGGCAGAAGCATAAGGCTTCAAAATTCTTCAAAATAGTCAAAATAACCAAATATGGTGCAGGCAGATGATACAGATGAGCCTGTTTAGCATATCCCTATGAATAGGGATGGTCATGCCCCTTCCCTGTTCCAGATACTTCCCTGTTATTGGCTGAGCAGATTGTACTAAGCTGACTTGGTTCACTGTGTCAGGAAATTGAATTCTAAATTAGTTTTTCACTAGATTGTAGATTCAGACATCTCAAAGTAAGTTCAGCTGAGCAGCAGATGATGCCCAGGATAAGGGGAAGAGGTGAGAGGGAGGTGTAAGCTGGTGCTCCTCCATAATTTGGAGGGAAAGCTACATGAAACATCCCTAGGACATGGGCCGTGAGCCAGATACTGGCAAAAGTGAGTAAACAATTGCATCTGGAGTAATGATTTATTCTATAAGAGATTAATGGATTTTATACCTAGATACTTAAATATCATGGGGTTTTATCTTCTGAGAAGTCCTAATCAGCTTGCCACCGGTGGTGTTTGGAAAAGCTAAATAGTTTTCTGAAAGCTAAATACGAACCCAGCATGCTGTAAGGAAAGTACAATGATGCAATTGAGGGTGTGACAGAAAACTACGGAGCTGTTTCCATTTGGCTGGGGAGATGCTGCAGTAAAAAATGGATTCTCTTGATCTCACCACGTCAACAATCCCAAAGGATCAAGCAGTTCTGTGTAGGGTCCTTAGTCTCCACAAAGGAAGCCTTGCTTGTGAAAAATGGAGTGTGTAGAGCTGAAGACATCGCTTGCCAATGGAGGCTGATAACTGAAAATTTGATCATCTGTACTACTTTAATCTTCTGTATTTCTCATTTTTAAAGCATACCAAATATAATTTTTGTTTGTAGTGCCTTCAGCCTTTCTCTCAAAATTAAAAGTGACATTTATTGATGAAAATTACTTAAAAGGTGAGGTTAGCTGTCCTCTTTAAGCCTGAGTTCTTTGCTGCCTAAAAGATGCTTTGTTGTTTCTTTGGATAGTGGCATCTGCTTTCTGTACTGGCTGTTGCACAAGAAATTGTTTCGCTATATAAATAAAAATGTTGTAAAATTAGTGGTACCCCTAGAGTAGGGATCTTAAAATAGTAACCTAGAGAAGACTGAAAACAGAAGGCTATTCCACCCATTTAGCCTGCATTGGCTTGGCTAATGAGACTGGGGTTTTGATTGCTTGAGGCTTCTTGTGAAGTTGGAAAAGATCAAAAGGGTCCTTGACATAATGTTTAGAATAAATCTTTATGCTAATGGTTTATACACTAAAAATGAGCTACACTAGCTGGTTTCATTAACATTTTCCAATTATCAGACTTAAAAATGAGGCCTCTGTGTATTTCTGCAGGTTTCAAAAACTTTGAACAAGCACGTGACCCATGTTGTCTTCAAAGATGGACGCTTGACTACATGGAAAAAAGCCCAGAAGATGGGTGTAAAAATAGTTTCTGTACTCTGGGTGGAAAAGTGAGTACTCATGGTTATAATGAATGTGGACTATTTCAGAGATAATATGTTCTAGTATTGTTCTGTTGAAAACCTTAAATTTTATTAATGTGCTTGAAGTAGTGATAAATCTGTGAGTAAATTATGACTTTTCTATGACATTATTCATATTATAAAGCATGTGACTTGCACAAAAGGTAGAATGTTAACTCTTAGAAAATGATTGTGTTGAAGTAGTTTCACAGTATGTTTGTTAACAGTGTTCTACTCCTGTACTCTCAGATGGCATGTATAGACAGTGAAGGCCATACTTACATTGAATACAATTCTCCCATTTTCATATGTAAAAGCACATTTCATCAAGGGCATTGTACTGTTTCTGTACTTAAATCCTGTATACAGAATATATCCTAGCAAGAAAGAAAAAGATCCATATGTATTCAGGTTTTTAAGATATTTGGCAAGTTTGGAACAAAACTGCATGAAGATTCTCTTCTACCATATGGAAAAAGTTAAATTTATTTTTAAAAAAAATTCAAGAAAAATTTCATCTATGCAACCAGTCCTTTAGAGTTTGCTAGTCCATAGCTGCTTCTCTGAGTTTACAAAGTGCTTGTGAGGTCTAACTAAGATTTCAGACAAAGGGTCAAAATGCAGGTTATGAATGTGCATGTGTTAAACACTCTAATTGATAAATCAATGTGATGATGGAAATTAGAATATAAATCAAGTAAAGAGGGCCTTACCTACAGCAGTTGTAATATGCATGGAGAGGTAGTGGTCTAAGTGCAAACATTTTGGGCTTGTTTTTTTTTAAAAAGTGGGGCACAAGGAAGGAGGGAAAATCTGAGGCCTACAGGCACCTAAATGTAGGCCAGTACAACCTAGAAGTTTGTGATGCAAGCCCATTAACCAAAAAAGAAATTCATGCAAATCTGCAGAAACAGGGTTTTTCCTTTTTTTTTTTTTTAAAGTATGTCAGATATAGAAGTTACAGCTGCACAGCCCAGCCAGATTTAACACTAAGGAAACCTTAAGTTCCCAAAAATGAGGGTGATGCAAAATTTTATTTATGTGAATATATCTTTTGGGGGCCTGGTGCTATTTGAATGTGTGACTGTGATTTCAGTACTGTTGTAAAACTAAATATGCTTTTTAGATGGCTAAGTGTATAAATATAGAATTTGAGAACTTAGTCACAGGAACTATAAACTGTTGGATGTGCTGTAGTAAAAAGGATCTCATAAAAGTCCAGGTGAGTAACATCAGCAGTGGAGGAATGAGAGTGCCTTACAGGGGAGAGTCTAGGGCATGTCATACAGAAATACTTTTGCTGTCATAGCAGTTCCACCACAAGAGTCTCCACTGCTGGAAGCCATTGAGAGGATGAACACTATAGAAAGCTGAGACATAGAAACACCTGGACATGTGATGCTGTCAGTCTATTGAACTGTGGAACAATGCAAATAGAAAGCACTGAATAATATTTACCTGTAAAATTGTGGTCTTTTGTGAATGGAAACTTAGTTTGAACCTGATAACTGTGTAAGCAAATCATGCAGAGTTCCTACAAGTTGAAGTTTTAGCATTGCTAAAAAAGATGGCTTGATTAACAAGCTGCTTCATTCAGTAGCAAGTAGCATTCTCAAAATGGTCAGAAATGCTGTGAAATGTTATCTCAGCAAGGTATAGTACAGGTGAACTTTCTGGTGTAGGTGGGAGTTGGTGGCTCCTGGAGGAGTGCAGTGCAAAACCAAGTATGTTAGTTACTGCTTGCTCTTAACTGGTTTGTGGATTGCTGTTCAAACTGTGCCAAAGAACTTTTTGTAAGTATGTCTACAGTGTAAGTGTAACACCAAACACTGGAACACCAAACCCAAGAAATTCTATGACAATGCTTCAATTTAAAAAGTAGTCCACTTAAAATGGGAGAAGTTAAGAAGCTAAGACTGATGGGAATAAAATTCTTCCTAGTGTCAAGGAGACTGTTTGAAGCAGTCCTCTTAAGCACGTCAGAAAGATGATCATTGCAGTTTGGTACTTACAGTAGACATTTCCATAGCATTGTCACCTCAACAGTAGTCAAAAATCAAATTAAATAGAACATAAAACTTCATATAGTGGAATGACAGCATTTTGTCATGGTTATATTTGGAATGTTGCCAGAGGATGGCAATGAGCTTGACAGAAGTTACAAAATGGTTTCTTTGCAAGATGTGATTGAAGAGAATACTTCAGTCTGGAAAAGGAGTGGAGGAGGGAGACTGCTGTGAACCTGGAGGTTTGTGTAGGGAAGCTGAATGGGAAATGAATGTATATTTTCCTTTCCAGTAGAAGAATTGGAAAGTGTTACATCAATATACCTGGAGGCAGATTCAGAGAAAACAGTAAACGATGGGTTTTAATAACACAGGGTTAGGCTGTAGAACTCCTTATTGCAGAATCATAGTGAGCAACGATTTACATGGGTTTAAAAAATTGATGAAGCAATTAAACACTTCATTTTATCAAAACCTAAACATAGTATTGCATCTGACCATCTGATGATCAGAAATCTGTGGAACACAGTAAATGGGAATGTTTGGCTGTGGTTTTATGTTCTTACATGCTCTTGGGAATCTTGATATTGGAGGATACTGCAGGATGCTACAATATATGGTATTTAATCTGGATACTGCTTTTTGATGTTTGAGCTCTGAAAATACAAGACAAGGAAGAAAATAATATACAATTAGTCCAGGCATTTCCTGATTCTTCTGCTCTGTGGAAAATACTCTCATATTTAACAGCTAGTGAACCCCTACTTCCAACCTGTTAGACTTGTACCCTGGTGTTGCCTTCCAACAGGGCTTGAGCCTCTCAGAGAAATATGCCCTATGAGCTGAAAAATGCTGTAATACTTAAATTTCTCCATAAAAGCCTGAAATATTTGGAGAGTTCGTGCAATATTTAGTGATCATTGCCTTGTTGAATTCTTTCTGGATTTCTAGTGCTCTCTCCAATGATCTGCCTCAAACTTTTATAGGAAGCTTCTGCTCTATAGTTTGGGCATCTATTTGAGTCTGAACTGTATGCAGTTCTACAGTTCAGGAGGTAATTTGAGAAGACAATTCTAAGATGAAAATTGAAAATCAGAAAAATTCGTAACTGCAGAGTAAAGTTATTTTAAATTTTTTAAAAATTGTTTGCTTTTGCTTTTTTTTTTCCCTTTTTTTCTTTGCTTTCTAAAAATGATAGATATGTCTAACTTTTAAAATAGCGAACAAAGGCCATGGACTTACCATCATGTAACAAATTTAACGTTTAATGCAAAATGAGTGACAACTTTGGGATCACTGAGAAATGGTTTTTACTGCTTCTTCAACACAAATACGTAAGTGAGCAGCTTAAAAAAAAATCCAAACCCTGGAACAAAAAGAACCCCATATAAAGTGGAATTGCTAAAATCTGCCCAAATTAGGAACACTTAATACTTCCACATCAAATGCGTAATTGTGAAGCTCTACCTGTGCTTTCTTAGCAGGGCAATTAATTCCACAAATAAATTATATAAATAATTTACATTCAGATTTGTCCATAAAATTAAAGATTCATAGATTTAAAATTTTCTTATGTTTAGCTTCTCTGAATCAATGAAATCTCTGAATGAATGAAATCTCTGAATGAATGTCACTTTTCATGTAATCTACATCTGTGCTGATTATTATCCAGAACTTAATAACAGCCACTGAAGTCCAGTTGCTGAATCTCTCTCTTTGGTGCTCCTGAGAACTCTGAAGTCAGAGAGTTTGACAAAAACCTGCAGTGGTTTTTGTCTTTCTCGCCCATTCAAACCCGTGTAAGGATGAGGCTGTAACGCAGGCTCCCCGCGTGTAGCGGTTCCATCGCTAGGTGTCACCAGAGCCACGCGAGCGGCTGCCTGGAGCACAGTGCAGCAGCTTGGAAAGGTGGGGAAAGTAACAGGAGTGGGAATCTTGCCACTCCAGAACTGCAGTTTGGAGGGCATCATTGGCACAAAAATTTCTATCACTTATTTGGCATTTAATAGATAGATTGGTGGCCGGGGGGAGGATAACATTACAGTACCTACCTTGAAGTTACACACTTAGGAAGGGTTGGTGTTTCATTATTGCAGGGCTCAGACAGCTCTTCTTGCAATAAAGGGTCTCATTCTTAAAACCAAACAAAACCAAGAGAAGAAAAACCCACCAAACCATTTCTAATTTATTGTACAGGTGTCGAGAAACTGGAGTCCATGTTGATGAGTCTCTATTTCCTGCAGTAGACACTAATGAAGGACTTCTAATACCAATCAAAAAAGTAAGTATGTGATTTTTTTTTAAATGGGCCTAGAATAAAAATCTTTGAACTTGACCTTTTGACCTCAAGCATTTGAACTGTTTATTTTCAGAACATTCTGTAAACTCTACCTATCCGAGTAAGAGTTTAAAGGTAGTCTATAGCTGTGATCATGTGACATCTTAACTGAAGAAAGTATACTACAAATCAAGTTTTTGTACTGGTGATTAAAAAAATAAAGATTTAAATTCAAATGACTAATAATGACTAATCAAAAGGCATGACTACTATGTGGTTTATGTTTCACACAGTTGCAACAAATACTAGTATTAAAAAAACCTGCCTTTAAATCTTTAACTTTGCTGCGAGCATAGAAAAAAGGTTTATTAGGTTCTTTCTTTTCTAATATTAAATTTCACTTTGCAAAATGCTAATTTCTACAATTACCTATGACTCTCAAGGAGGTGATAAGCAGCATAAGTACCAATAAGAAATACTGTGACAAAGTGGTAGGCACAATAGGAGGTGAAGTTATTTTGGCAGATTTATACATATAATTAATAGTTTTGTCTGTCTTGTAGCACAAATGTATGCAGCCAAAAGACTATGTTGAAAAAACTCCAGAAAATAATAGAAAGCTTCAGAGAAGACTGGACCAAATGGCTAAGGAATTAGCTCTACAAAAAACATCAGTTAATGCTGGTAAGAACTATTTTTTACAAAGATTCAAATATCTGAACTTGGTTTTAAAGCACTTTATGGGGTTTTGGCATTTGTTGTTTGGAGTTTTTCTGAGTCTTTTGCATCTTGCCATGAGAAATGAAGTTGATGTAATTTTTACAGAGTTCTTTGCAGTTCTGTTGTGTTAAGGCATTTGTCATGATCATAGATCTAAGAAAACTTTCTTTTTGCCAAGTTATTTTTGAAAAAAAAAGAAACTTCATCTGAAGCTGTTACAGTATTTAAATATTAATAATTTCTTTGTATAGAAACAGATGTACCAGTTTTGTTATTTGAAGACAATGGTTCACTTATATACAGCCCTGTTAATAAAATAAAAGATCAATGCAATGCAATGGAAAGAAGAATAAAGGATATGAAGGAAAAAAGAGAGAATCTTTCTCCTACTAGTAAGAAGTTGAATTTTGCTTACTTATGAACGTGCACAAATGGCTGCTGGTTTTATTGCTGACTTTTTTGTGAACTTATGCTCTCACCTTTAGAATTTTTTTCATATCTTGATTGCATGTCTGGAGCACAGTGGTTGCTCAATAATTTATCACTAAACTGCTGAAGAGGACTAATGTTTAAGCTAGACTTTCTAGCCATGTAAATTGATATTATCATCTCTTGATTATACTTTAAAGTGAGACTTTAAATCTTATTTCCTGTTAAATTTTAATGTGGATGCTGTGTGTGACAAAGATTGTAATGTTATTACTCCCACATCAACAGTTTAAAAAGGAACACAAAACTGATGAGATGTCTGTCCAGGTACTGAAGAACAGGCCTTATAAAAGAAATAAATTTGAATAACCTAATTAAATAAATCTAGTTGATTTTAAAATACATATTCTGATGAATTAAATCTAGATGGTAGTTTTAAGATTTTTTTTTTAGTGTTTGAATTACCTTACTGGGAAAATACTATCATCTAAGTCATTAGGTTTTGCCAGTTATTATGAAAAATGTTGAATGTGGAACATCTTTTGGTGGAGCAGAATCTGTAGGATTTGAGTTTTAAGACATGCGCATCAGTTGACTGTCAATTTCTAATTTCAAAAATAGTTGTGAAAGTAAAGAAACAGTAATATATAGATGAAAAATTAAATCTCAATTTATTTTAGTGAGGCTTGTATTTATTTTCTCTGCAAATTTTAAAGTAAATTGCCAAACATTTTTAAAAGCATTTCTGCTATATCAAGACTTGATTGCTGATTGCAGGATTTCACAGATTCTTTAGTAAAATGCCTCAACAGGCCTTAGAAATATCAGTAATAATTTCTAAATAGTTTGACATTATTCTTTAGTTTCAGAAGAATGTGCTGCTGAGTTACCTAGAAAAAATGCTTACAAATATATAACTTTTTTGTATTCCTAGGTTCACAAATGTCTCAAACAGTTCCACAGAGCTCACCAGGAGGCTGCCTTGTTTCTACTTGTCTCTTAACTAATTCAGAAGACGTGCTGCTACCTGGTAACAAAACTTAATACATTACAGAAATTAAAAATAATATATCTTACTTTGGGAAGTGCAGAAAGTACTGAAATGGGAACTGTATCTATTTTCTCTATCTTTTCTATTTAAAGCTGTATTATCTTGGTTTTTCTTAACTAAAGAAAGTATGTTGAACTAAGAAGTCAAGACAAATGGAGCATGAGAAATACCACTGGGTAAATGCTCTGCCTTCCTGCAGTATTTCTTGCCTCACTTCTTCCTCTCTACTCATACCATTCCCTATTAATAACTTCTTGTCCTGACATGGTATCAATCATCTCTGCTCTTAACAGTAATCATATACAGAACACAGAGTACACACCAAAGAGTGTGGTGTGGGAAGCTAAAAAGAGAGCTGAATGAGGGTAAGACCTCAAAGAACTGAAATGTCTTCCAAATTTTCAATTGAAAAACTTGAATTTGAAAGGTAGCCTAATATGTTTTTCTGCTTAAGTAGTCAAGTTTGAAGAGTAAAAATAAATTGGCTTTTTAAATGTTTTATGGTTTCAGATGGATTAAAATAATTTATTAGCAAGGTAAGAACCTCATAAAGTTATTCTCGTAAAGTCAGGGGTTTCTTCCTGTGTTTTGATGTATTAGGGCATAAGAGAGAAGATTGTGAAGTCTGTTGAGCTATGTCAATGAACATCTTAATAGTATTGATTATGTGTGCAATAAGTGTGTGCTTCAGACCTTGTGTCATCTGTCACTCACAGAGCAAAAAGCTCAAGTCAGATGCTGGCTTTGATCTCAGTAGAAAAGTGAGGAGAAGGGAGTCTTTAGAATTTGTAATGAGGGCCACTAGAGCAGTTTGCCTGCTCTCCATTCTCCCTCAACAGGAAGCTATAACTCGTGCTATTTAGAGGTGCTGTATTTTATTGACATCATACAGGAGTTCTGTCATGTTGGCTTACCTAAGGACACAGTGGGTATCTTGCAGCCTGCGATAGCTTATTATATCTTCATGCAATATTAGTGGGAAGTGATAGCTGAATACTGGGAGTAGCATAGCTGTGCCAGCAAACTGTTTTACTTTGGTAGATTACTTATGTGCTGATGAGGTAGAACACTGTGATTTGAGAGCTTTGCCTTGCATATGTCCCTTCAGCTTTGCAACTGCACAATGTAATTTTACGTTAACAGCAGACCACCAATTCCCATGACAGCATTCAGTGTAGCTTCCATCTCCAGTGCTCTGTGACAGTGGCCCCCGTGTTTGCACCTAAGAGATCTATGAGATTGGTTAATAACAGTTTAAAAGTTCAAGAAGTCAGGTTAATTTGAGGATTGAAGCTGTCATTTTTTATTTATATCTTTTTGTCAGGATTTGTCAGTTGTCAGTCTAAGAGACTTCTCACGTGAAATTTTTCTCTATATGTTTTATTTTTCTTCATATAGTTAGCTACACCATATGTTTTAAAAAATTATCTAAATTTAGTAAGCAAATAACATCAAGACTTCCCCTAAATCCTACAGGAGAACTTACAGAAGGTGTATCGCTGTGGTGTTGCACACATCATCTACTTAAGCAAAAGCATTTGTTGCAATCCTCTAATTGCAGAACAACAGGATTTTAAAAAATGTATATGATTAATCAGAAATACTAGCTTGTTGCAGAGAATTTACTTGAAAAGTTATGAATAGATTTTGTGTAACACCTAACACAAAATAATTTCATAAGAATAGCTACAAGAAGTGATTCTTTTTCCACATTCTAATTATTTTTAATGCATGGTATTATGTGATATGATACTAAGGTGTTGTATTTAATTTCATCCTAATTGCAAAAACTTCATGGTGATGCTAGTGCTGTGGTAGCAAAAATGATTACTGAATTTCCACTGTTACTACAGCTGCCTTTATCAGCATATAATCTTGCTTTCTCTCCGAATGCAAGAGGAAAACAAGTGTCTCTGCTGCTTTATTTCAAGAAAGCAGAATGGGACTTGATGGTTATGATTATGTAAGGTGATACAATAGCTAAGACTGTTGTAGGTTCTTGTCAACGTAGAATGTACTTTGTGTCTAATCCATTTTCTCTTTTTTGTTGACTTGCCATATAATATCCAGAGAAGTGACTATATCTTTGTTTTTTCAGTTCAGTAATTCCATGTATATTTCACTAAGAAATCGATACTCTTTCTGTTTTCTTCAATACATTTATATTGCCACTTTTTTTGTTTTTCAGAAGAGCAAATGGAAGACTGCTTGAACTCAAGTAGTGATTATCTTTGGAGAACTGAGAAGTTAAAGAGGCAGAGAACAGAGGTAGCAGAACATTCCTGTGATACTGGGACTGACATTCATGTATCCATGAGCACATCAGTGAATTCTCCATCACATGGCAATGAGCAGAACAGCTTAACACCAAAACGACGTGCCAGAAGTTTAACGAAGAAACGGATTATAAAGCACACTTTGGATGACAGATTGTCTTTAGGAAGTAAACATTTAAAGTTTCCAAAGAAAAATCAGAAGAATGAGAAGAGCGAGACTACTTCAATTGCAAATGAAAGTTCTCTTCTCGAGGACTTTGGTCATATTACTCCTTCCAAAAAAATAGTCCAGTTAAATACTGCTCCTGCTTTGATTGACAGTCTCTCTAATTCACCTATGAATAGTGAAGACTTAAATACATGTACACTGGATAAAAGCTTCCCTCTTGACAGAAATTATGTTCTTGAAGACAAGAAGAGGAAGAAACTACAAACATCAAGTTTGAAGCTGAATACCTCAGAACTGGGTGCATCAGGCTCTAAGGGGTTCTTGCAAGCAATTACTACATACAGCAAGTCTTACTGCACTGAAGAGGCTTCTCATGAAGACTTCTTTTCATCATCTAATTCAAATGCAAATGAAGTACAGATACAAGTACCAAAGGAATCACAGAATCCTCCTGAAGTTTGTTGCAAAGACTCTTTTAAAAGCAGGGACCTACATGATGTGATTTTCTGTGAGCCACGTAATACTACTAAGAAAAGTAGGAAGAAGTCTATTTCAGTGAATGATTTTCCAGTAAAGGAAAAAATCAAACCAGCTGAACATTCTGGAAGCATACCATTAAATATATCAGGTGATGAAAAAGATGACACTGGAGAAGCTCTAGATGCTGATGATGTGAATAGACTGCCACAGCATGCTCATGAAAAATCCTACAACAATATGAATTACTGTGCTCATAGTACTGGTAAGTTACTACATAGAGCTGGAAAATCAAACGATATCATACTCCATTAGATATACTAATGCAACTAAATTGAAAAATGAACTGCTATTCCAAAAGGAAAAATATTTCAGAAATACACCAAAAGAAGAAAATACTGTGGTACTGACTTTATTACATTATATTATATATATTATATATATATAATATATATATATTACATATATTAAGTAAAATAAANGGAGTACTTTTTACAATTAAGCATTTTCAAGATGGTTTAGCATAACATATTACTATGTAAATGTATAGTAAAATACTGAATCTCAGGAGCTTTCCTGGAAGATGCTCCTCACTTGCATTGGAATAATTTTCAGATTTTGATATTTTGAGCTTTGTTGAGCTTTACGTGGGGTTGAATATTTGTAATTATAATTGTATATTTTAGTAATTTCTTTTCTCTAGAAAATTCTGTAGTAGTGTGTCAATTAATTATGTAAAACTAATTATTAACTTAAAGGGCTCAACAAACTTGCTATCATGAAATCCTATGGAAATGTTGAACCATGACTGTGCCTATATGTGTGAGTAATAAGCTGCTGAACTATGAGCTGCTATTTTGAGTTCACTACACCTGTATTTTAGTATCTGGAGTGCATCATATCTAATACAACTGAAAAAAAGTGGATGCAGGTGTATGCTATACAGTTATAAATGTACACCTGTAAATGACAACTTTCTGCTCCAAATGATAGATGAGCCATAAAGTAGAGGTGTTACGTTGGATTTTCTTCTCACCAAGAAGGAGGTGCTGGTGAGGAATGTGAAGCTCAAGGACAGCCTTGGCTGTAGTGACCATGAAAAGTTGAAGTTCAAGATCTTGGGGCAGTGAGGAGAGCATACAGCAAGCTTACTGCCCTTGAGGACAGCAGGCGTTGGCTTCACCAGGGATTTGCCTGGTGGAGTACCATGGGGAGAGGTACCCAAGGGAAGATACTCAAGGATCATCTCCTCCAGGCTGAAGAATAATGCATTTCTATAAAGAGGAGATCATGGAAGAATGCCAGGAGGCCTGCATGGATGAATGTGGAGCCCCTGTAAAATCTTAAACAGGTAGTTTTCAAAGAGCAGAAACAGGGAGGGGTAGCCTGGGAGGAACACAGAGAAATTGAGCAGCCACAGATCTGATTAGGAAGGCTAAAGCACTATCAGAAGTAAATCTGACCAAGGGTATGAAGAGTAAACAAAAAAAAGTTTCTTTAGGTGCATCAGCAACAAAAGAAAGACTAGATTAAATAGGAGTCCTCTCAGGAATGATAAAGGAGAACTTGTTACCTGGAATGTAGAGAAGGCTGAGATACTCAACATGGTGTTTTACCTCAGGCTTCACCAGCAAGTGCTTCAGCCACACCACCCATATTGCAGCAGGTGAAAGCAGGGATTGGGAGAATGAAGAACTGCCTGCTGTAGGAGAAATCCAGGTTTGAGACCTCCAGCTCTGGAGCTCCTAGCACAAGAAAGAAGTTGACCAGTTGAGCCAAGCCCAGAGTAGGCCACAAAGATGATCGCAGGACTGAAGCCCCTCTCTTACGAAGACAGGCTGAGAAAGTTGGGGATGTTCAGCATGGAGAAGACTGAGGAGGCCTAAGAGCAACCTTCAGTATCTAAAGAGGGCTTACAAGAAAGCTGGAGAGGGACTTTTCATGGGGGTATGTAGTGACATGGGGGAATAGGCTTAAAATGAAAAAGTAGGTTTAGGTTAGATATTAGGAAGAAATTCTTTGCTCTGAGTGTGCTGAGGTGCTGGAACAAGTAGCCCAGAGAAGCTGTGGACACCTCATCCTTGGAAGTGTTCAGGGTGAGGTTGGATAGAGCTCTGAATAACCTGGTTTAGTGGAAGGTGTCCCTGTCTATTGCAATGGAGTTGGAACTAGATGATCTTTAAGGTCTCTTCTC
>VZRX01003970.1:0-128732 GCA_013398075.1 Notiomystis cincta | reverse complement strand
ATATTACATATATTAAGTAAAATAAATGAGTGCCTAGAATCTAAAAGAACACCTGTTTGTTTTCCCATACCTTACAAACACAAAGTTATAAGAGAGAAGGAAACTGCTCACTAGACACAACAAAAGTAATATTGAGCCTTCTTTTCTCCCAATCTCCTAACTTTCTGTTGCTATTCAAAATCTGTTGAAGAAACCAAGATCTCATCACAGGTTCCCTTGTTCAAACTATTTTTATTTAACAAGTAGAAACTGTTACCAAAATTGCAGTTAGGCTTATAAAATCTCTGGTGGAAAAAAATACTTGAATTAGCAATTTTTTACTTGTGCAGTGATGAAGATGAAATAAGACCTGCAAGAGTTGCAATGTAAGCATCTTTTCTCACACATGACTTTTTTTATATGGAACTGATCTTGATTTTTAATAATAATTGTAGGAGTACTTTTTACAATTAAGCATTTTCAAGATGGTTTAGCATAACATATTACTATGTAAATGTATAGTAAAATACTGAATCTCAGGAGCTTTCCTGGAAGATGCTCCTCACTTGCATTGGAATAATTTTCAGATTTTGATATTTTGAGCTTTGTTGAGCTTTACGTGGGGTTGAATATTTGTAATTATAATTGTATATTTTAGTAATTTCTTTTCTCTAGAAAATTCTGTAGTAGTGTGTCAATTAATTATGTAAAACTAATTATTAACTTAAAGGGCTCAACAAACTTGCTATCATGAAATCCTATGGAAATGTTGAACCATGACTGTGCCTATATGTGTGAGTAATAAGCTGCTGAACTATGAGCTGCTATTTTGAGTTCACTACACCTGTATTTTAGTATCTGGAGTGCATCATATCTAATACAACTGAAAAAAAGTGGATGCAGGTGTATGCTATACAGTTATAAATGTACACCTGTAAATGACAACTTTCTGCTCCAAATGATAGATGAGCCATAAAGTAGAGGTGTTACGTTGGATTTTCTTCTCACCAAGAAGGAGGTGCTGGTGAGGAATGTGAAGCTCAAGGACAGCCTTGGCTGTAGTGACCATGAAAAGTTGAAGTTCAAGATCTTGGGGCAGTGAGGAGAGCATACAGCAAGCTTACTGCCCTTGAGGACAGCAGGCGTTGGCTTCACCAGGGATTTGCCTGGTGGAGTACCATGGGGAGAGGTACCCAAGGGAAGATACTCAAGGATCATCTCCTCCAGGCTGAAGAATAATGCATTTCTATAAAGAGGAGATCATGGAAGAATGCCAGGAGGCCTGCATGGATGAATGTGGAGCCCCTGTAAAATCTTAAACAGGTAGTTTTCAAAGAGCAGAAACAGGGAGGGGTAGCCTGGGAGGAACACAGAGAAATTGAGCAGCCACAGATCTGATTAGGAAGGCTAAAGCACTATCAGAAGTAAATCTGACCAAGGGTATGAAGAGTAAACAAAAAAAAGTTTCTTTAGGTGCATCAGCAACAAAAGAAAGACTAGATTAAATAGGAGTCCTCTCAGGAATGATAAAGGAGAACTTGTTACCTGGAATGTAGAGAAGGCTGAGATACTCAACATGGTGTTTTACCTCAGGCTTCACCAGCAAGTGCTTCAGCCACACCACCCATATTGCAGCAGGTGAAAGCAGGGATTGGGAGAATGAAGAACTGCCTGCTGTAGGAGAAATCCAGGTTTGAGACCTCCAGCTCTGGAGCTCCTAGCACAAGAAAGAAGTTGACCAGTTGAGCCAAGCCCAGAGTAGGCCACAAAGATGATCGCAGGACTGAAGCCCCTCTCTTACGAAGACAGGCTGAGAAAGTTGGGGATGTTCAGCATGGAGAAGACTGAGGAGGCCTAAGAGCAACCTTCAGTATCTAAAGAGGGCTTACAAGAAAGCTGGAGAGGGACTTTTCATGGGGGTATGTAGTGACATGGGGGAATAGGCTTAAAATGAAAAAGTAGGTTTAGGTTAGATATTAGGAAGAAATTCTTTGCTCTGAGTGTGCTGAGGTGCTGGAACAAGTAGCCCAGAGAAGCTGTGGACACCTCATCCTTGGAAGTGTTCAGGGTGAGGTTGGATAGAGCTCTGAATAACCTGGTTTAGTGGAAGGTGTCCCTGTCTATTGCAATGGAGTTGGAACTAGATGATCTTTAAGGTCTCTTCTCACCCAAACCATTCTGTGGTTCCATAAAATATATGAACCCATTGTATGTGGTTTTTTGCCATGTGCCACTAGAAGATGATCCTTAAATTATATAATTCCTGATGTCAAAGAACAGTCTGGTTTTCATTAAAGAGTCATGGAAACAAATAGGGAAGAAGAAAAATCACAAAGTATTCTGAATGAGAAGGAAGGGACCCAGAAGGATCACCCAAGTCCAGCTCCTGGCCCTGCACAGGATAGAGCCAAGAATCACACCATGTACTTGAGAGCATTGTCCAGATGCCTCTTGAACTCTATCAGGCTTATTTACTGTGTTTAGACTGGGTATTCCAGTTAATTTTAGATTTAATTAGAACTTTTAAATTCTAGCAACTAAATTATGATCTCTGTGCTAGCGTGTCACACTTTCATTTTCATACTGGCCAACTTGTTTAAAATAATGGATTTTAAGGGACAGGAAAAAAAGGAATAGGATTCAGCAAACATGAGTTATCCAATGTTTATACTTTTTTTCTTTTTGTTAGGAATGTCTGTAAGTTTCAATTTGTGTTTGTAGTGATTTTAATAGTATTTGTGTTTTATCAGTGATGGCCATTTTCCCAAGTATGATAGATTCATCTTTGTGCACCCTTTGTGTAGTCAAGTAGGACCTCAAGTCTGACAGTTTGAATGAGCTCACTTAAAAATTGAATGAATCAATAATGTAAGAGAAGTTGTGTTTTCCCTAATATAATGCAAGTTTTGTGGAAGAAAATGAAAATCTTGTATTACACTTACTCCTGTGATTCTCTGTGATGGAATAATCAATTTTTATTAATTATGGGTTAAGCATTTCCTTTTTTAAATTAAATGTAAGTTTTTTCTTGTCCCTATTAGTACTAATAATTTGGGATTTTTTTCTGTATATTGTACATTATTTGAAATGATAAATTTAGTGTATTTTTTAAATGAATGAATTCTCTTCATTTATCATATGTATACAGTTAGGAGTAATCAAATAGCCATATAAAATATTATATCTGTAAATGTTCTAAACATCAAACATTTTTCTTGCCCATTTTTTTTGTTGTGATTTTATGTCAGTGTCACTTTTACCCAGTATCTTTATCAACAAGAAGATTTTAAAAGCTTTCTTTCCATAGACTACTTGGAACAGTTCATTTTAAAGTAGAAGTATAATATGCAGGCTAATCTGAAACCAAATTTTCAAGGCCTAATGCGGTAGCAACTTTCAGGTTCCTTTGTAGGGCACATTCAAGGCTGCCCAGTTCTGCTGAAATAAATACTGCTACGTATTTTCATCTTACTCCAGGCCATGTGACTCTTCATCTGAAAGCTGCAACAATAAATAATAATGGACAAGGAATGCAAGAGTATATTCTTATAAGCTTTTATCATAGTAAAATCATTTAGAAATTTGAACTCAGGCTTAGCATTACTTACAGCCTTAAAAATAAACTTTGGGCTTATCTGAGTGGATTTTATATATTTAGGGTAATGTGGGAGGTAAATATTATCTTAATTGGCAAAAAGACTTAAACTAAGACCCATTGTACTGTAATTAATGTAGTTCAGTGTTAAGTTGGGAAATCTGGAATATCATTCTGTTATTAGGTGCAAGAAATCACTGTATTTAATTTAGATTAATAAATTTTACCTAAGTTGCTAGGTGCTATGGGGCTTAATGCTGCTAAAATACTGTTTATGTCTTTAAAAGCACACATGTGAAGACTTCCTTAGATTTGTGAGCCTTTTGATTTTTTCAGCTTTGGAAGAAGATAGGCTCACTAAAAATATTGTATCATGTCCTTTATTGACATTTTATTTTGTCCTTTTAAAAAACAAATGAGGCATGATGAAGAAAGCTTTCCTCCTTGATTTTGTGTATATTCACAAAAAGTTGAATTGTAACTAATTAAAAGAAAAGAAAACAAGTATTTTTGAATAGAGGAACAGGTTGAGGATTATTTTGATGTAATCAAATTTGCAAAGCCTGATGACACTTGTCCTAGAGCACATAACAAACTATAGAAAATTTTTATAAACCATTAACAAGCTCTCTCTGAGGATCTGGAGGGGGCACATACATTTTGAGAAGACTTGAAGAAATTATGTTCTGTATAATAAAAACTTGGTGTTTGCCCATGCTTCAGTAATATCTACAATAATAATAACAACACAGGGTATTAAATATTCTCTGCATGTGTACCTGTAGGATTACTAATGATGACAAATTTGGACTTAATTTCTTCATAGTTGGGGTGAATACCTCTATGGATAAGTACAAAATGGTAGATACAATATACCTTAAGTGACACTTGATAATATTTTTAAGTAGAGACCTATACTATAGAAAAAGATTTTATTAGATATACATGGTTTATTTGATTGAGCAGAACTAGTTCATTTTGGCTAATCATTGCTTTTTCATTCAATGGAAATATCAAATGGAATTTTGAAGATAATATTCTGGTTCAAAACTTCTCATTGGTGTTAAAATTATCATGAATAAGTAGAAGCTTAAGTTGCAAGGTCAAATCACTCTAATTTTTGATAATATTTCAGAGGACTTAGTTGTTAATTTGGTGCCAATCACTGAGCAGTGTTTTGGAAGATCATTTAGGGGATCTAATGGACACAGTGTCAGGAGTTACCTGCATATTTGAACTTTGTTTAGGGATAACTAACACTGCTTCAAAAAGTTCTGTCAACTTTAAAGTCCTCTAAGAAAAGCTACTAAAGATGAAAACTCATTATTTGTGTTTTAAAAAGAAGTAATCAGAAAAGAAAGCCAGAAAATAGTGAAGCTTGAGGCCTATAGGATGGAAGAGTTGGAAAGTGCTTGAGAAGTCCTGCTAAACAGGAAGAGAGTAGCAAAGAATAGCCCTTATTAATGTAGTGCCAAAGATCATGAGCTGAAAATTAGAAATAAGGGACATTATCCTCTCTTCCTGCTCTCCTGTAAATCTGAAGAACCCACAGGAGTGAACCCTAACTGTAAAGAAGTCCAAGAATACTGGTCTTGAGACTTTTAGCCCAAGTGGGACCAAGAATCACACAGCATGAGCATTCAGGCCAAGAGCAGTAAAAAGAATATTACACCACTTTTCACTGTCAGCCCCCAACCCAAGCTACCCCTTCAAGGAAAAAAAACCAAACCTGAAATAACCTAATGGAAATTGACAGAGACTACTTTGGGTAAAGCAGTGGAGGGCATGATCTCTTTACATCCTATGCAGTCATGTCATTAGGGTTTTTTTTTAGATTCAAAATACATCTTTAAAAATTCTAGGTTTTTTGGAAAAAGAGGTAATTTTTTTCTTCTTTAGCAAGTGACAAGGTGTTTTGTCCCCTTCTACTGGACATCAGTCTTCCTCTCCTCAGTGATTAAAAATGATGGGCCTCAATGCAATACTAAATTAAATTAACATAGATATTAGTTGTCTCTTTATTACATGACTCTATGTACCTAAATACTGAATTTAAATGAACAATTGTACTTGAAAACCAGGTTTACATTTATTACACAAAAATTACTGCAATAAATTTTGACTAGTTTAAAGATTATAATTTTAAAATGAGTAATCAGTTATGGATTGTAATTTGATGTTCTGTCACCTCAAAGATTAAGAGTTTAAGTAGCTGACAGAGGAAAAACAAATTATTCTTTTTATGCATACTAAATAGGGATAGTACTCTTCAGTATTTTCCAAAAGTAATCAAAGAAACTTAGTTAGCAAGAGCTAAATTTAGGCCTCTTTAATCACTAATTAAACTTTCTTTAACTCCTCTCATCCATTTCTTTGAAATGAAAAATTAACAAATGCTCTAAAGTACACTTTATTGAACAACATTTGGGAAAAAAATCTCTCAAATTCTGAGTAATTAAAGCTTAACTGTTTAAAAGATAGATCAAAATTTTTCATCTTCAGCAGGCAAGCTGATTTCTCAAAAGTTTATTGTTTACTTCTTATAAGAAGTCATCCTGACAGAGTTGAAGAATTCAATATGTGTTAATTGATAAAATACATAATGAAAAATACTCCTTTTTGACAGAGTGCATTCTTGTGGATGGTGCCTTCTTATATATAACAGGCCTGATATGCCTGCATGTGTGCAGAATCCCTGCCTGCTAACAGTTTGCTAGATTTGCTTGCAAAGTGTTTGAAAACAAGTTTCAGACCTTCAGGTCATTTTAGATAAACAAAGTGTGTACTAAAAGCATTGATGTGTCAAAAAGAAAAAGAAAATCTAGCCACTGAAGCTTCATACCCAAAGATCTCTACACAGAGAAATTGCACGTTTTATAATAAACAGAAAGCAATTCAACAGATTCTCTACTTTAATTTAAGACATGGTTTTCAAAATATAGGAATTTGGGAGTTTTACAACTGGTTTATTTATAAGAACAGATACTGAAAGATGAAGTCAGGTGCTTGAGTGTCATTTCTTTTCCCTAAATGAAATACAGTGAAAAAATAATTATTAAGAAGTATCTTAAGGGTACATAGCACTGTGCTATGATAAAATAATTGGTGGCAGTCTCATTTCATAAGATTGTATTTTTCATTTTAAGTTTCTAAATTTGGTTTCTAGGTGATGAAAATGAAGTTTCAGAATGTCATGTTACTGATGGCTCTTGCAAAATTTTTAATGAACGAAAGAGTAAGCACACTGGGGTCTTAAGGAAAGCTGGAAGACTCCAAAAGGTCAGTTTAACCAGACATTTGCTTTGTTAAGCTCTTTCATGGAGGATCATTGAGTGCCTTTGTATGTACAAAATTAAAATAAATTCTCTTTGCAGTATCAATTTAAAAACTTTCCTGAATCTCACTTTTCTTGAAATATTCTGCTAATGGTCTTGGTGTATAACCATTAAACTGAGCTCTCTGGTAACTTGTGGTGGCAGAGTCCATGCCAAGCTGACATCATAAAAGAGATTGGTAAGCCAGCTCAAACTGAAAACAGCTGAAAAGCCACTGAAGTTACCTGAAGAGATGCCTGTCCCTTTTGGAGGAGTTAATAAATGCAGCAGGGTTTTTTTATGTTTTATACTGGATCATTGTCAGTGGATGTTTCTGTAGAATAAAGATTTATGCAAGATTTTCTGTTAGGTTCTCATAAAAGAAAATTTCTTAATTTAATATTTGAGCTCAATTTGGCTGTAAAAAAGGGAAAGAGGATTGAGTCAGCACAATCATTTTTAAGTGTTTTTCCTTTGTAAAACTCTTTTAAATAAATATAAAACTGATCAGGAAAATAAATATTAGTTCTTTTAATCAGGAAGTAGCAAGCCACAAATTAAATGTGTGCTGAGTTGTTTTAAGAATGGAAAGCCCTAAAACACTAAAGGATGTCTGCTGTTGTTAACTGTATAAAGTAAGTTAAGTGTTTCATTGGTAGGTACTGGTGGAGTTTCAAAGAGATTGATCACATGTTTTGTTACTTTTTTATGTAAGGGTTTTGTGCAGTTGCAGTTACTAAGGTCTTCAATGTTTTAAACATCCTGAGGATGGGATATTAATATCCATGGATCAGTGATCTCTGGATTAAAATTATTATTTGACTTGTCTGCATCTTACTACTTTTTTTTCAATATTCTTTATTTTCCTAAATATATTATGTGTAAAATTAATAACTAGAATGTAGAATGTATAAATCACTCTAGAACCATGTCCTATAGAAGCATTTAAAACAGTGTACTCTTCAGGCTAAAGTATCTCTCCAGAATAGTTTCATTTCCTGGCACAGAAATCTGACTAAAGCTGCTATATGTAAATCCACAAACCACACTCAATGGCTCTTTCTAAGGCTATTTGCAGAAAGTGTGCTTGGAGATATTTTGGGTTTGTTGGTACTGATTCCTTCTCCAGTGAAATTACTCAATAAGAGCATTATACATCAGTGCTGATTTTGACTCGTTTCTCTTAAGATCTCAGCATAATGATTATGTACTGAAGAGAAACAAAAAGCAATATGAAATTCTTTTTTATTCCCCTTTTTCAGATCTGGCCTTGTAGTCAGAGGTATCTTTAAATGGTTCTACTTGGAGTCTGCTGGCAAAGCATGCTCTGAGAGGTGTTTAACAATAGCAAAACTAAGTAGGTGCTACTGAAAATTGCAATTCGATGTTTTGAGATGGCTTCTTTTATCCATCCATTTCCTCTTGGCAATAATGCCATTTCACTCAAATATCAGTAATATAGCAGTGCATAGTTTCATTCATGTCATGAATGCTTTTTAAAACTAATTTTAAAGGTTTTCATTGTCAGCTTGACTATGCAGATTCATATAGCGACAATTTTGGGGAAGGACAAGGATTTGACTGAAAAGTTAAAAAAAAAAGACTTCACAAAAAGGTGCTATGTGATTAACCAGGAGCTATGTCTGACAATGAGACTGCTGCACTGAAAAGTTTAAATTTAAAGAGAACATTGCTTTAAACAAAATCAGACTATATAAGTTTTTGTAAGTAATTTTGTTGCAAAATTTCTCTTGTACCAATCAAAATATGTTCTTGAAGCTTTATTTAAACAACCAAACATTATACACCATTTTTATTTAATACTTTTTTTCAGTGGCTACAGCTTAAACATTGCAACATTTTGCTAGCTTTTGACAATGTGCAAGTTAAGTTAGAAAATGTTAATTAGTTTCCTTTGCCTAAAGAAAAAAAGTGGGAGAGAAACAGCGCAAATATTTTTTAAAATATGATTTTATTGAATTGTAGTATTAGGATGAATTTCCTAATGCTTATTTAGATCTTAAAAGAAATTTTATGCTAAAAATACAACTGCAAAAGAAATGCCATTTCCTAAATTCTTTGATGTATGAACATTTCCACAAATGTGACTATGTGAATCTTCAGACGGACCATATCACTAGCAAACTGTTTTGTGATCTGTTAAATTCATTACTTTGCTTCCCAAAATAAAAGACAGCTATTGCTGTAAATTGCAGCTTTTTTATAGAAAAAGGGTTTGTAATCTAATGTCTCCTTAAAAATATTTTGGATGCTTGCTGAAGGTAATTCCCAGATGATATCTAAACTGAAACTTTTTAATGTACTTTAGTTACAACTCATTCACTGTGGTGCTACAGTGAACACTACAGTTCTAACTCATTCAGTGCAGTGAATGAATGTCAGTAGGCCTTTGGAATTTACTATGTGATGGTAAATATTAAAAAAAAGCTTGGAAAAATATCTCTAGGAAACATGACTAGGTCTAAGTATTAACATTATTTACTTCTGTAGTTCTTTCAATTTTTCATTTGTAGTTTCTTTAATAAAAGTCAAGCCATAGGTTCTGTTTTTCTCTGCTGTGCTATTGTGTTATGCTTTTGTTTTCTTCAAAACCTCATGCAGGTTGAGTTCCTTGTATTTTGTTTTAGCTGAAGTCAAAACCAAGAATTACTTTGTTCAGATACTTGCATAATTTTAGATTAAAGTACTCTTGGTTTCTTTATCTATACTCTTTATGTAGGCATCCTTATTGTACTGTTAAAGTGGAAGATGTCTAATCAAATATATGTAAAATTTTACTATCAACAAACAAAAGCCAGGAAGACAGAACAGTTTATATGGCAGCTGCCTGCATGTTTGGGGAAAATAAGTAAGATTTTCAGGATTCTTTAATGGCTTCAGGAAAAAGATTTTTGTGTTTAAAACAACACCAACATCACCCCAAAACCAGGACTTTTGGTGTGTTCAAAGGTAGCACGTACAGACAAATTTATAAAATTGACTCTTAGTTTTGAGGCAGAGTTGGAAAGGATAAATGCTGTTGATTAATGCTTGTGAATGTCAGCAGGTGGCTTCCCTGGTCTAGAAATCTAAGTTGATGATACTGGATTGCGGGGATAAAATAAACCCTTTATGCATTGTGATGTGTTTTTCAGTTATTCCATGAAATTGGATAGATAGTTCTTTGTTGCTTTGCATAGGGAGGACAAAGTGAAAGAACTAAAATTCATCTTAAAGCCAAAAATGTATTCAAACAAGTTATTTACAGTAATCGTGAACTATTGACATGAGGTTGAGTGCTGATTTCATTGCTTATTGTCACAAAAAAGTTTACATTTATCATAGTGCCTGCTGCATAGCACAAACTAAATATTCTGTACTTTAAAAAGATCATTATTAACCAGTTAAGTGTCATTTTTATCCAAATAAAAATTGGTTTTATAGTTTAAGAGGGGTATGAGAGTTGATGGATGTCTTTTAAAGCATCTCACATCACTAGAAATGCAATTGGAATAAATTTTAAAGTTTTAAAAAAAAACCCTTAAAATACTGTTTTCTGAGTGAAAAGAAAAAACTCTTTAACCATGTGAAAAAAACAGTTAAGCATCCTGAGGGATGATTAAAAACATATTTTCACAAAGAAGACAGAATGGACTTAACTGAAATTCCTCCAGTTTTGTTTTTAAACAGATTCATCTTGGCTCATGTTTCTGTAGCTCTTGGATTTGGGTGAAGGTACATGAACACTGAACTTAAGAGATTTTTTGAGAGAAGATTTTTACAAGCAATCTAAGCTTATGCTGTGGAATAAATAGTGTGAAGCAGGCCATTGTTAGATCCTGTTATCACAATCCTTTTTAAAATTACTTTATTCATGGCAAAACAAATTTTAATATCCTGAAAAATCTGTAACTATAAAACATGAAGCATCTTGCCAGACATTCAGGAAAGTAACTTTATGACTGTATTTTATATGTGCATTCATAGATTTGTCTGAGATTCTATTGGTTTAGGGAACAACATCATTTTATGTTTTCCTTCCAGTTTTGATTTGTAGTTGCTTTGAATAGGTATTTTAAATACTGATAGTTGAAATGTTACTGACTTCGAGACACAAATGAATAGGACAGTGAATTAGACAAGGTGGAAGAATGCAAGCTCAGTTACAGTTAACAATGAAAAAGCTGGAGCTACCTACCTTTATGGTTTGGGGAAAATGCTTGTTGTAATTGGGGTGGCCAGAGGGTAGCACTCTGAAGGATGCCTATGAATCCCATCATTTGGGACAGTTTTAAAACTACTTCTGTGTGATTAATCCCATGACTATTTTCACTCAAACTTTGCAAGGCAGTTCTGGTTCTGGACTTTCTCCAGCTAGTGAATTTGTCCCCAACACTTCTCCCACATCAAGTTGAGGGCTTCCAGGACAGAAGCCACTACCCTTAGCAACTGCTGCTGTACCTTACTGTGCATGCTTTGGGCCATATCCTAATGTCAACAGCTTTGTTATCACCCTTTAGGGATGCTACCATTCCTGACAGGATTATCTTCTGTAGATGAACCCAGTGGGTTGATTCATGACCTTGGGTGCCTAGAAATCATTCTCTTTATGACAGGTTTCATATTAGCTGTTTGGAGACTACCTACTAAAGTTCTGTGCTCTATTTCTTAATTTTGAAAAAGTGTCTTTTAAAATCAGTACCTTTCTAGGGCAAAAGGCATGTGCTCCTCTCAGCTCAAGCTGTTTCCTGTTGTTCCAGGGACACTTGCAGCTGGTGTTCACACTCTTGTATGTGTTGTTGTATCTGTTTGGAGCACTGGAAATGTGCTGTGACAGTGAAACCTGAGGTGGTTGGCTGTAGCTTGTCATCTTAACAGGCAGGACAGTAAAGATCCAGGAACTGAATTTGCCCAATGTTTTATATAAAATTGTCACAAAATTACATATTTTTTATTACTACATTAGGAAAGTAGGAAATTGCTCAAGATCTATCTATGGTGAATGGTAGATAAGGATAAGCACTAAGAATAACATCCTGGAATCTCAAGTTATTTGAAGTACATCTATGTCATCTCCATCCTTCTAAATAAAAATCTGTAGCAGTATTGGATTTAATGATGGGAGGAAA
Source organism: Notiomystis cincta (assembly GCA_013398075.1). Taxonomy (NCBI): domain Eukaryota; kingdom Metazoa; phylum Chordata; class Aves; order Passeriformes; family Notiomystidae; genus Notiomystis; species Notiomystis cincta. The sequence goes on along the minus strand of VZRX01003970.1, from coordinate 116,715 downwards.
GCTTAGGTGCAAGAACCAAATGCAACTTTCTGACTCAGAGCTTGAGGGGAACAGTAAATAAACATTGTACAAGAAGTCATATCCTGGAGTCCATGCTTGAAGAAAACCTCATTGCTGAAGATACGTATGAATGCTGGTTTTTTACAGTTTTGAGGTGCACTGTGTTCACAGCCCTCATGCCAGAAAACCAGATGATCCACTGGACTGCAGCTGGCTTGGCAGAGAATAACTGTAAAAATGAAAATGTTTTCCCTCTTGGCATCGGAAACTATCAGGGGGAAAAGCAACTGCTGTTTAGATCTTTCTTTCTTTTTTTTTTTTTTTTAAATTTAGTTCTTGGAAAAATCAACACCCTACATAAACCTGTTGGTATCTGGCATGGCTCTAATTAGTCTTGCAGCTCTTGAAAATTGTTGAAAATCAACCTGAACAGAAGACTTCCTAAACTCCATTTCATCAGCATTTGCTGCATCTTCTTTTTTATTTTTTATTAATTTGACAAATATCACCATTCTTTTCTTCATTGAAATTACACATTTGATAGATTATTGGTGTGATCTTTGTGGAACTGAATTATAAGCTTACAAACAAATCTGTGTGGAACAGAAATATAAATATGCAATCAGTCAAATAGGAAAAAATCTTGCAACACATTACATATGCACTACAAAAATATTTTGGTTTTTGAAGATTTTTCTGCAAGTATGATTAATTCATAATACTTCAAGATCCTAAAAAAAATTTGGGGTGGGTTTTTTAAAATTCATTTTTCTACACTTCCTGATATTGGTGTTGCACTTTAAAGCATGAAGTAAATATTGTCCAGTTGTTTACCATATGATCTAGAGGGCTGTAAAGCTTTAAGTCAGGTTGTTGATTATCATCAACGAATAGATTAAAATCTTGTCAGCAAAGTATTTACTGAAGTTCAAAAACTTGTATCTTAGCACTAAGTTAACATAAATCTGGCTTGAGTCTTTTGAGCTGCAAACATCTTCACCTCAAATCCCACTCATTGTTGCATAGTTGGCAATCTCCAGAAGACTTCAACTATCCAAATTACCCTCACACTGCTAGTAATTGTGCAAACCCACCATGTAACAGTTGGGGTGATGCAAAACTTTTCTTTCCCTCTTAAAATGGTTCCATACCTACAGCCTGAGCAATGGAAATGTGTGTCTGCCTCAGTTCTTCTGCCCAATGACCCACTGTGAGCAGAGCTAATGAGTCACTGATGTCCCCAATGAAGTCAGTGAGGCAATCATTCATTTCTAATGAACCTTCCATGATGGGTGGCAACCGTCATGACCAAAAGTTGAATGCATGGCTGACAAAGTCTTAAATAACAAGCAATTGATTTCACTGAAGCTGCTCTACTGTTGCCCACCACCTTTGTGGCTTCTTTTTTTTATCTCAAAGTAAGGCCACAGGGTAACTCACCCGAAGCTTTATAAAAGTGCTTTTAATTGGTCGTAAGTCAGCTGTCTGGAATCATTGCTCACTTCATTGGATCATTATGAAAGCATAATCAGTTTTTTGTTTGAAGAGATGAAACAGATTCATTCTATATCATACTTAATTTTTTGTTGGAATTATTTGAAGAAGGGTACAAACTAGTTTTGTTAACCTTGGTAAGGCTGGGGTTAGGGGAGAGAAATTCATGTTGCCTAAAATTTCAGCAGAAAAGAATTAACTATGCATGACTTTTTCACAGATAATTTGGGATAATTTCACAGATAATTGGACATTATTTGATACTAATGATAGAATTCATTTGTGCCTTAGTGTTGTTCTTAAAATGTTTCTGCTTGCCTGTTCAAGTTTTTTCTGTAACATAGTCTTGCCCCATGATAGCCCTGGTTCCTCTTTTTCCTGTCTTGTGACTTTTTTTGGGATGAACAAGTAATGTTCCTTCACCTGAGCTTTCATCTTAGAATCTAATCATGTTAGAATCAAAACTATAAAGTAGCTTTCTCCTCCCCTTAGCGTTTCACTTCTTGAAGTTCACTTCTCTGTCACATTGGTAATCCTGCTGTCTCTTTCTGATACTAGAAAAGGTTCTGCACCCAGAGGGTGGTCAAGTACTGGAACAGGCTCCCCAGGGCAGTGGTCACAACACCAAGCCTGACAGAGTTCAAGACATGTTTGAACAGCACACTCAGGCACACACTGTGATTCTTGTGGTGTCCTGTGTAGGGCCAGGAGTTGGACTTTGGTGATCCTTGTGCATGCCTTCCAACCAAGGATAATCTGTGGTTCTGTGATGTCCTTAGGTTTCACATAATAGTAAACTTCTCTAGTAAAATACAGTTCAGAACCGGACTGCTGCTTTTCCTGAGTGATGCTGACCAGGAAGTCAATCCCTAATTTGTACCTGATGGAAAGGCTTGGGCTTCCCATTGGAACGACAATCACTACTGCCTGTGCTTGTAGAAATGATAATAATAATGTCATGCTGGTTGGTGGAGAAGTTTTTTGGTTGCAAACGACTGGGAAAGAACATTTCTTCTCCCCTTATCTTTGACTATCCTAATAAAAATGTGCCTCTCCAATTTTGCTAATGATCACAGACAGGTAAACCTGTCCTTCAAAGTTGCAGAATGCTGGGAAAACTATCCCTTGCTACAAAGTTTTGCATCCCTATGGTTGGATTTTTTTTTTTTCTTAAATATAGTTGTTATCTGTGATTGGTTGCATGTGGAAAACTGAATATGTCAGAAAGTTGTGAACTCTGACACTGCTAGTCTGAAAGGTCTGAAGCTATTCATTTTCTTTTATCTTGCAACAGAAGTTCTAGGGGTTCCTGTGTCTTCAATTACAGGATTTCTCATAATTTCTTGTATTTGGCAGTGAAGGAAATATGATGCCCAGGCACCTGTCACATCATCTAATTCTTCTGTCTTCTAATAGACTAGTTTGTTTATTCATCTTTCCAAGTGGCAAAATTGGATTTGGTTAGGATGAGCTCATTTTTTCATTTGGTCTTTCTAGGACCAAAGCAGAGATACTATATTTGGTGAGGAAATTACTGCTGAAATTGACTTTTGCAGCCAGAGGAAACTTGAAAAATATCAGTATCAAAGGACTGATAAGAGAAAGGCCAGCCAGAAAGTAAATTACAGCTTTGAATAATTGCTGTTTAGAAATACTGAATAGTAATTATTCATTCAAATTACCAGTTATTTTCATCTATGAACCACAATTACTTGAATAAATTAATGTAATGCTACTTATAAATTGTTTTTTAAAACAGCCTTAAAGTTTTGGGTCCTCACTGCAATCTTCTTAAATACAAGCAGAGTGAAATTAACCTGATCTTTTAATATTCCTATGCTACATACAGCTCTGTCTTTTGGCTCACATACTAATAAGAATGAAGATTATTACTTCTGAAATACAGTTGTAAAGATCAAAATTGAGTATAAGGGTACCAAGCCAATTTCAAAACCATCTGATGGATGTACAATAGCCAGAGAAGAAAGGGATTTGAAGATTATAAAACAGACAGTATAATATATTCTCCCTTACACTTCCTTTGCTCATGCATGCATTGGTTTTTTCCTGCCTGTCTCCTGCCCTCCAGAAGTTCCTCATTCCTTGTATATTGGCCAAACCACTTAGGGTATCTTGTTGAGTCCTGAAGTTGTAGATCTTTTTTCACTCCACTAAAACAAACATCTGAGTTTGAGACTACTCTGAGGCTTATTTCTTTCAGAACTTCAGTCAACTCTAAGGCACAAGAGGAGCACTTGGACTAAGTAATATACAATTTAAAAGTGCTATTTATTGGTTGAAATAATTTCTTGAAAAATATTTGAGACCTGGGTTCTTGATACAAAAACAAAATGAGATGTAATATGCATAGGCTAGAATTTAACCAGTGACAAATATAAACCTATTCCTATTAAATTAATTATTTGCATTAATACACTTTATTCTTGAGAAATAATCTGTAAAAACATTTTATGGTCTCATTTTCATTCGTCACTTATGAAAAAAATCTCACTACATGCTTAATGAAGCAAAATTTGAGTTTGCCTTCTTGAAAAGCAAGTTGTACAAAACAGGACTTTTGCTTCTCATCCCTCAGCTCCAAGAAACACTAGCTCAGATTTAGAAGAGAGAAAATACATTTTGAAGTTAGATACCTCTTTTGTGGTATAGGTCAATTAACATATAGAAATATGGCTTTTAAGTATTGGGGAGATTTACAAATACTGTTTCCTTGTAGCTACTGAAATGAATGTTTTATATTTCAGATGACTTAGAAAAATTTTGGGTTTGGCAGACACTAAAGAAGTACTTAATGCAACTGTGCTTCTAAGAAGTATATAAAGGAAAGCTGAAGCTGTCATTTGTAACAAGGTCTGTATTCCAGACCTCAGAAATAATTCAGAAAGAAGCGTGCGCTCTGATTCAGAGTACAGATATGCAGCTCTTCAGGATTTAGAGATTAATGGTAAATAAAAGGACCAGTTAACTTAATACCACCTTTTCCAGTGTTTTATTAATAATAATCCTGCTACAGACATGCATTAGAACTCATAATGATGCTCACCAGATGTCTTTTTGCTAGTCAGAAAAGTAAATGCTAACTTTTTTTTCAATAAAAGCAACATGTAAAATAAAACAGACACAAAAAGCACAGAAGAAAGATTGCATAGTGGGGGGTGGGGGAGAAAGCAATTAACTTGAAAAATGTAGAACTGAAAATTAGAACATAGTTTGGCTGAGCTTTCCACTTGGTAACTGTAATTAAAGAGAACTGCTTGTCTTATTGAAGCAATAAAACAAAATATTGTCTGCTTAGCAAATGACCTTTAACTTGCAAAAATATGCAGTTCTGAATGCAAATGAAATAATAGCTTGGAAAAAATTAAATTTATTTCCAATTTCTGCATTTCATGTGCGCCCTTCTGCATTCTTGAGTCTTTGAACCACTTCTAAGTCCACTGACAAGACATTTGTTCAGAATACTCACTGCATCATCTTGTATGCCATGTGTTGTAACATAAAAGATACAATTCAAAAGCTGACCTTGCAGGGTAAGGTCAGGACAGGCTGTAGATTTCCTGATTTGTGTGGATCCAGTAGTTTAACTTACCTATAGACAAGGTATTAAGGAACTGCTAACAAACATTTCTGCTCTGAAGCTGAAGAAGCAGCTGTAGGATCTCAAGCTGCCCTGGCCTTGGTTTATAGTATTGCTTCTTTTTAACCCAAGTTTGGCAAAAATAATGGTATGATTAGTAATACTTTCATAACATTTATAAAAAATTGCAAGGAAGGATATTTTTCTGCACATTCTGAACTGACACATCAGGATCTACTTTAGTGCTAATATTAGGCAAACTCTCTCAAGAACCTAGTGCAATTGCTCTGTGTGGATTTAACTCCAAACATTTAGACAAGGAGCTTGGTTGAAGCTTGTCTTCAAATAGTATAGGAGAATGTCATGACTGTGCTGAAACATACACATTTGATGTAGATGAGATTTTCCACTCAGAAAGACTGGACAGACCAAAGCAAAACCTTGCTTTTAAGCCCTGTTTTTGCCTTCCCAGGCTGTTACATCCCAGAATCCTTGAATGCTCATGAGTTTATGGAGATCCTACAATGTATATTAAGACAGTATGAGGCATATACTCACAATAATGCAGCCTCACGTGTGATTTTAATCGTCTGACCTAACCTGTGCAGTAATGTGCAGTCCTTTTGCCACAAGAACCCTGAGTCAATGTTACTAGATGTCTTTCTGAGTGTTTATTGTCAAATTTTGAGTGTATGTCACTTAAGAGTATCTATCATGTTATGATAGATATATTTGATGTATATTGTTGCATTGTCATTATTTTCACTCAAATTCTTTGTATGTAAAACTCCAGTGTAGAATTGAGTTGGAACTTCCAAGGGCAATTAACTATGGCTGCTTGTTTGGAGTTGGAAGTAATGCAGTAGAAATTCTTTTGGCTAAGAATAGAATCAAATTTGATCAAGATAAGTGCATATTATCTTCTTTTCAACTGTCGGGCTAGCAGTAGAGTAAGACATCATCAGTAAGTATTGCTGGCAACAAGTTAGAATTTGGAAACATGTACTTCCAAAAATACTGCATAGAATTTCTTTCAAATATTTCAATGCAAAAGTTTTGTCCTTTTTTCTTTTGAAATTTTATTCTGTTTTATTGTTGTTTGGGTTTAGATTTTCACATTGTATACATATTCTATTTGAAGTATTGTAGAGCTTACATAGTGGTCTGAATGAATGTTTATCATTAATTTTAAAAATTATTGACTATGCTGCATCATATTGCTTCTGAAGACTTAAATTGTGTCTGGATTTTGTGGTTAAATGTACACAACCACAGAAAGAAATTACCATGTGTATGTTGAAATGACTGCTCCTTGTGTTATCTTTATTATCTACCTTGTCGATGGTATCTAAATTGTGTTCTATTTATGCAAAGAGTGTTCATATAATCAACAGTCACAGTGCACATTATTGTTCTACATTCTCTTAGTCTAATAATCTACCCAGGTAATTCCAGCTCTTTTCTTAAATGTGACAGATCATTCAATAGAGAACTGTTCTGTACTGATAACAGAGGTCAGATGGAATTGCATCAGATTTCTCTGTTCTGTTCTTTGATTCATTACTGGATAAAACAAATTGCCCTGAATTTTTTTTTTTTTTGCCTGCACTCCCAATTCAAAATATTTTTGTGCTGTGAGCTCAGTACATTACTCAAAAGAAACTGAGTTTTAGGAGAGACTTTAGGAGCTTACCTCTTGTGGTTGTGGAAATATATTGGGGAGCAGATGTGGGAATTATTATTTCATATGGAGCCGTAGCTATCTGGAAAAATAATTTAAATTCATATACTGATTTTGAAAACTACAAGGAGGTTTTTTTAATCACTGTATAAAATTCAGTCAATCTCCTTTTTCTACAAAATTTAAATGTTTGTGTAAATACATTTGTGCATGTTTATGTAGCTAGAAGTAATTCTTAGCTAAGATGGTGAAAACCTCTTCTTGCATGTTTTTTGATGACCATATTCTATGTACTAAAATTCATGTTCTGTCCTGCCTTTGTGCTTACTGGAGGCTTTCATGGTCAGTGGTGATGAACTTCCTTCTCTTCTGACCTCTGTAATAATAATTCTTCCCAAGCTTATTTAAAGTCCATATGGGGCAAACATTCCTATTTCTCACATAAACTATGGGTAGTATTGCAGGAGAAGGGAAGAATGCTTTTTAAGGTGTCTCAGAATTACTGATTTGAGGATTGTATGTTCTTTGAGTATACCCTATGTGTTATATTACTTGGACAACTTTTATTCACTAGAAAATATTGAGGAGTGAAAGAATGTTTACTTAACCTTGACATAAAATAAAGTTGTGCCAAAACCCCCCAAAATACACAATCAAAATAACAACAACATCATTAAAATTATATTTTACAATAAATATCCTCTTGTTTCTGAAGTATCCCAGTCAGTTTCTGCCTTTCTTTTGGAAGAAATTGAAATTTTAATTTACAGGTTTTCTTTGTTGTGGATAAACTGCTTTTTCCTTTCCATCTGATGAAAAGTCAGGAGACCAATACTGTCTTTATTTCTGTGGCATCTCAGGCTGGAAATCTTTTGCATTTTGTTTTTTTATTAAAAAGAGCTTACATTCCTGTCTTCTGTTATATCGTATGCTTTGACATAAAACATGATTGAAGGGTTTTTTCTTCCTTCCATGTCCCCAGAGTTTAGTATTTCTAGTATATCTGTTAATTAGTACAGACTCTTCCCCAGGTGATATTACAGTTATGAAGTAGTTTGAACCTTTTATTATAAAATTTTCTAATTTAAGGTTTTGTTCAAAGGGTTTTTATTTTCAGATTTTTTATGTTTTCTTGTTTCTTTCATGTCTCTAGCAAACAAGGACACTAGTTATGACAAGTATGTCTTCTGAGTAAGTATTAAGCATTTTGACTCTTTATTCAGCCCACCATTCAAATTTGAATATTGATAATTTTTTTATGCCTATAGAAAATGAAATTTATCTTTGGGTTCTGCACTTTATTTCATTCTGTATTCTAGCTAGAAACTTGTTCATACATGTGCATGTCATTGTTATTTGCACTGTATATGTATGTTTTTGCTGCTGTAGTGGAGACTGAAATAGTTCCATAGGTGAGTTCAACAGTTATTCAGAGCAATAAAACTAGAATCTTTGGCAAGTTTTGAATTTTTCAGAAGGAAATGTAAATAGCAGTTGTATGTAGTAAATGGTTCAGCCCAACACAACCTTTTCGCCATGCATTTTAATTATTTCTATTTAAAAAGTCATAATCTAAAACATCAGTTTAAAATGTTTTATTTCATATAGATAGTTGCAGAATAAATATCAGTTGTAGACTTTTTAGTGACTTAGTTTCAAAACATTAGAAGCAGCTGCCACTGCATATTTTGGGAGAGAGTTAATAATTTTCTGGCATGCTCTTATCATTCTCTTAAAAGTCTTAAAGCATAAGGAACATCCAACAAAAACACGATTCCATATTTTATACTACACTTGCTTACAGTTTTTGAATTCTTTTTCAAAACTCAAGATATTTATACTACCCAAAATCTGTTTCAGGTTTGATATAACTAAATGTTGACAGTTACATAGAAATAAATACTCAGAAACAGCACTTAGAGGCTATGCTTTCAGAAAGTTTTTGGAAAAGGTTGTCAATAGCTATTCACAAGTATACTTATATATGACAGAAACATAAAATAGAATTAATCTTTTTCTTCTGTTTAATGTGACTGGATGCTAGTAACACCAGGACTATAAAATGAACTTCACAATTCATGCAATGCAGGATCTCCGTAGAGGACGTAAAGATCATCCCTGCAGTGCAGATAGTAGGGGAGAACAGAGGCTGTGGTCTGCCTAAAAGAGGAGAGCAAATCCTGGCTGAGCTGGGGAAAATTATTTTTCTTTAAAGAGGTCATTAATATATTATTTCTTTCATGTTCTTATGTGTTGACTTTTCCCACTACCCAATTACTAATTCATTAAATTAAATTGTCTGGGGATAACTATTGCTTTTCTTCAGAATCTTTTCATCAAGACTGCTTTTGGCTGACTACAGTTGTAGGCATTCATCAGCTTGTAAATGGGTGAAGGGAAAAGGAGTGCTTCTGAAAGAACTAAAGAACAGAAAACAGTCCTCCAAAACACAACCAAGTGCTCAAAAGCCAATTCTACTACCCATAGCTACAGCCTCAAAAGTGGTTCCTTAGAATTTACAATTTAAGATGCATGAGTTCAATGGTTTCGTGGCACTGGGTTTTGAGATTATATTAAATGCTGCTCACTGATTCACAACCACCAGCTATCTAATTTTCTAATTTAAAAATTCAGTGACATTTTACTGTAAATTTTCAGCCACCAGTTTTTGCAGCTGTCTCAGATATAAACTGGTGAGTTTTCTCTGCACTTTGTAAGATGTCTTTGATTCAAGACTTGTACAACAGAAATTTTTCTTCTCATTGTAAGGAATGAACCAGGAAGAACTTAGAAAAGGTTCAGGTAGAGCATGGAACATGCAGTCTGGGCAGGGCCAGCCCCCATGGGTTGCAATGTTGAAAAGCATTTACTTGTAGGCTATTTGAAGCTAAAGCTCACAAAATGAAAAGGAAATACTAAGAATTCTGGTAACAATCAAAGCTATATAGTCAGGGTCACAATTCATACCAGAGAGAGGGTCATAGGATTTTTTTAAAGTATCTCAACATACAATATCACCTTCTGATTGAATTATGAGATTAATTTGCTGCACTGTTTTCACTATTCATTTTTTCATTTCAAACTTCTTCAAAAATAGGTTGCTCCAATTTTTGTGAATATTTTTTTTGCAGTTTTGTTGGGATTCTTCTAAGTAATGTTTGGTTTAGCTGAAATATTTTGGGAGTTTTAGTAGACTTCCTTTCTGGGAGTTAAATGTAGTGAGAACAAAGCAACCCCAGAGGCTTCTGGAGATGCTCTGAGTGTGCTTACATTGTGTCTGTGATTAACTCACAAGTTTTGCCTGACAGAGTCACTGCTGTGATAGATGTGACTGTGTTCAAGGATGTGCCTAATTGCTTTATCTTGCGTTGCATGGACATTTCCAAGTTAGTGTGGGGAGCAGAGAGGCCACTAGAATTTGGCTTTCATTTATATATCTTAAAGAATCATTTATAATTGTAAAAATAATCATTAATAAAAGCAGTAAATTGTTATCATGCAACAACTTTTCTCTAGTGATACCAAGGTCTTCCTGTTTCCATAATTATATATTTGCATGCTCCTCTGTAGCTATGTAGAGAGCTCAAATTAGAATTCCAGTTATAGATGGCCATTCTGGAATTTGGATTTAATTTTATATATTTCATTATAACTGTATTTAAGGATAAGTGAATTTTTAATTGAAACATTGGCATAGATGTGTAGGTAGCTAGCAAGATAGAACTTTAGGACTTACCTCTAAATTTAGACATAGCATTATTCAGATGCTGAAAATCCGGTGCTTCCTAAGGAAAAGCTGTTAAAAGTGCTGTGTCTAAATGTTTACATTTCATGGTATTATTTTTTTATACTACAAAAGAAACCAAGAATTAGGCTCTGTTGTGTAGGGCATTGTACACAAACAATACAATAGATAATTCTGCACTCAAAAGCTTTTATTTAAACAGACAAGATAGATGTGTGGGGCTAAAGGGCTTTGATGTGCAAGTAGATGTGATTGTGTGATAATGGAAAAGGGTCTGTTAGGACTCTGTGGAGAGGCTAATGAATTTAGGGCTAGCAAGTGGCTAGAGGCTTAGTGAGAAAAGGATAAAAAATGTTTAGTGGGGAAAGAAATGAGATGAATTTGAATTAATTTATGTGTGTGTATATGCTTTTATAATTCTGACTTCATTCAATGTTGCTTTGCAATGGGCTTTTTTTACTTTTCCTTCTTTTTAGGACACAAAATACAGTAATTCAGGTTGTGAATAAACTTGGAGACTTTTTGGTCACAAATGAAGTGTGTGAAACCACAAGTCATGTAGTTACTGAGAGTCCTCGTCGTACCTTGAATGTTATGCTGGGAATTGCTCGTGGGTGTTGGATTGTTTCTTATGAATGGGTAAGAAATGCTTTTTAACTTTACTACACAATAAATAACATTTAGTTTGTATAGCTGAAATATCAACCATGTTTGTGTTCATGTTACATACAATGGCGCCAATGTTAAGTTATTCAGGCTTAGAGTTAGTTCAATTAGATGAAATTTGTGTGAAGATCTGTTAGTTAGTTGCAGTTTTTCAGTGCTTAATTTACCCAAAGTATTCCTGTACTGTACCTCATTATGTATTTTAGAAAGGCCCAAGGTCTTATCTCATGGATGAGAAACTCATTTCCCATGCATTATTTTTGGACACATTAATTTCTGCTCAACGTTAGCCAACTCACATTATTCAGATTGAACTTTTTATATCCTGATATATTTCTGTTATTTTCTCAAACATGTATTGTGTTCAGCCCTGGTAAAAATTAAGGGAAATTCTTAGATACTTCAATGCAAGTGGGACAAAATTTAAAATAGCAATAGTAGTGACTGGGTGGGGAACTTATCTGTCAGCCTAGGCTTAAACCATCTCAACTGCTCACTGTAATTATAGAGATTAACCACTCAGTCTGACATTGTAAATGACAGCTTCTCCGCTTTCTTCATGTTTCCAGAGCTATAAAACACAGATGTTGAAATTCATATGGAAATAGCTGTTCATCTTATACAGAAAAGGGTTGTTGAATAACTAAATGTCTTCTTTCCTCTTATAAATACTTCAAAATTTACTTGTTGGATGGAAAATAAACTGCTGCCTTTTTTTTAAGATGTCTGGCATTTATCAGTATGAAGTTTGTCCTATATGATATATACTCAGTTATCTGAAGTTGTTGTGGTATACTTCAGGTTTTTCAGAAGTTCTTGGTGATTAATTTCCTTGGAATAGAGGATTTGCATCTTTGGTCACCTTAAGGATCCAGTAATGTGCATTTGTGGCAAAAGAAGACTAAAAAAGAAAACATCCTTGGCTGCATTAAGAGGAACATATTTGAGCAGGGGTTTTGGAGAAGAACATCTCCACAGACTCATTCCAGCCTACTATATGATTCCTTGCATCTATTAATTAAATACACTGAATTATCTGTCCCACACTTAGCTTTGTACGGAACATTAAACAAGTCACAACATAATTGTCATTAGTTACTTTTTCGTAACAGGGTGCTCAAACATGAAAGCTCTGTTCTTCCTTGGAAAAAAAGCTTCAAATAACTAGTAAGATAGCTAGAGATGGAGATAAGTACCACAAAGTAGTTTCCTGTCTTTGTACATAAGGCAGTATTGGATAATCAGTATTCCAACAAGTGGTGTCCTAGAATTTCATTGCCCATTTTATGCCCTGCAGTTCTGTGAACAAAAGCATGGAGAAAACAGCTACCTATGCTCTTCATAGATCAGTACTGATTGGAAATGTTGTCCTCATGTCTTATAGTCTACCTTGTAGATTCATCACTGGATCATCTATATCCCTCATATAATACCAATATGTTGAATGAAATTGTTCCAAGGATTAATTTGTCCCTGTAGATGTTATTGGATCAAATGCTGATGCTGTTTTCACTCATTTTATTGAGCTGTTATTTAGACTAAGTTCTGAAGTTACTAGGAGGGATGCATGAGAAAGAACTAGAGATGGACTTCAGATCTCCAGATCAAAAGTGTGTTTGATCTTATATCTGCTTATCTGGAAGGTTGCTATTTTTAATATTTTTAGAACTGTGCTTATCTCTTTCACAGAGATCGGGCCCAACTTTGCCCATAATCTGTCTTCCCTCCATTTATTTATTTATTTACTTATTTATTTCACTGAAATAAAATAGTGCTTTGAACTTTTTTAAAAGATATTTTGTAACCTGGTTAAATCAGTGAATCATATCATGTAAGAGCATTATTGTCTTATTTCCAATTGTGTCAATGGCATACTTTTGCCATCTTTTTACCCAAATTGGTTAACTAGAGAAGAGAAAACTGAAGCCTTACCTAGCAAGAATGAGGAATTCAGTAGAAAACTAGTCAGGAAATTTTCATTTAAGAAAATAATCTTCTCCTTTAATTGATGCTACATAACTCAATCCTTTAAATGTAATCAATCTTACCATTAGTATTTTCACTGATAAAATAGTTCAAATTGGATAATTAAAATAATCAATCAATCTGGAGAAATTAGTAGTACCTTTTAAATATGGCATTACTTTTGAGCAGTGATGATTGTCTTTTGGAAAATGTTTATCAGCATTTTAAGAAGCTATTTGCCTCTGCCTTTTGACTCATAATGTGGAGATAATTTAGGAAGAACTGTTTTTTTCCTTTGAGGAAAACTTAAAATGTTATTTTTAAAGATGAATGTTGGAGAAATACCAAATTCACCATCAAATATTTAATCTTTGTAACATTCCATTTACATTTTCAATTATTCAAGTACAATACTATATGATCATTCAGTATGCTACCTGGATAGGTAAGAGACCTTAAATAATAACTAATCAAATCATGTGTTTTCAGACCCTTGAAAACTTGATGTTTTCATATACCTTTTCCTATATGTTGTGAACAAAAGAACACAGCTGATATGGATATGCAGATGAAAATTCTTCCCCAAGGCTGAACTTGTAGCTGTAGGACACTTGTTGGAGCTCCATGCCATACAGGTTGCATGATGCCAAGTTAGATAAAATAGCCCAGACTTGAACATGAAGTAACAGAAGATTAATCAGTTTGATTCCAGAATCCAAAGCCAAACGATAACATTCTTTAAATGTGTAAAAAGTCCACAGAAAAACTATGCTTTTCTCTTCTCACTCTTCTCTCCCTATAGCCTCCTAACTTTTGTTCTTTATGACCAGCAAGACTATATTCTACTAGAATCTGATACATTCTTAATATCTCAATGTTGTCCTGTATTTTCCTAACTTCTGATACTCCTGTATCCGGCATTATATCTGATCCATACTGTACTGCTTTATCATTACATTGTAACCTCTTTGTAACTGCACATTTGAAAACTTTTAGCTAGCTCTTTCTTCTCAATTAGAAGCACACATTCTAAAGTATTTCAGCTAAGAATAATTTTGCAAATCATAACTCCTTTTGAATTACATGAATCTGAAGCATTTTTTGGTGTTGCTATGAAAATATACTGGTTGAAAATTTGCCAAAGTCAGAAGCAAACTTTCAGTGACTTGGAATGGAAAACTCTTGTCTTTGTTTTCATGAAAACTGAATGTTTTAGTGAGTGGTGACCTAATTATTTACTGCAGGACCTGTTCATGAACTCAGTATCCAATTTTCTTTTTATCTAGGAAAGTAGATACGATGCCTTTGTACTCAATTCCAGAACCATGATAGACAAGCATTAATCCATCTTTTGTTAAGACAAACAAATTTCATTTCTAAACAAAATTCTGTAAATACTACAGGGGTTGATAAAGGTCGTTGCTGTAGAATTGGCCTGGAAAATGAAATAGGATTACTTAATCATAACTAATCTTTTGGGTTTATATTTTAATCTACTTCAGTTGTTTTCCAGCTACTTTTGATACAAACATAACTTTGGTACTATAAGGACGTGATGTATATGAAATACAGCATGGTACATCTGTTCCTGCTCAAGTTTATTTATAAGGAATTTCTTTTAATGTAGTATGTCTCTATGAATTTTATTAAAAGTTACAATTTTCTTGGTTCAGTTAAAGTTGATTTATATTGTGATTAAAAGAGAAATTACTAACATTAACAAGTTTCTTTTATGTCCAATAAATATATACAGCTATTAGTATAAAGCTAAGAGGCTTTGATATTCTTACTGTAAACTGTTAAAAGTAATTGTAAAATAAAAAAACCAGGTACCGCCCTAAAATTTATAATTTAAAATCTGAAGTTGCTGTCTTAACTGTATTTTTTTTAGAAGTTACAATACTTTTCTTAGCTGAACACTGCAATGCATTATTAAATTTTGAATATTTTTTAAAGGTCATTGATTTATTGATGTGCTTAACTTTTATTTTTATGTTTGGTATGATAGAATGATTGTAGAAATTATTTTCTCTTTTTGCACAGCTGTTACATTTTCAAATATTTGATTGTTCTTTTTCTAAAAGTAAACATAATATTCTTTGGATATTTTGTAATCAAGTTTAGCAATAAGTCTAAAGATATGCTGCTTTTTATTGTCAGCAAAAAATCACTCTTCATTTCCAATAGCTCACAAAATTGGACACCTCTCCTCACAAGTCAAACATCACTTGTCACATCACACAAGACACCAGCTATTGTAGAAATTCACATTAGAGGTTGTTGGTTTCCCTGGAAGTCATCAGGCATAAGATACTTTGGACTGAAAACTATAGAACTTATTTGGAAAATAATTTTGTTGTAAAAACCAAATTTATAATTTACTTCTTGTAGCAACAGATTTGGGTCAAAAGAGCCCTTTACAGAAACTTATTTTTTTACATACAATTAAGCCATTTTATAAGGTTTACATTGCTAGTTTATGATCAATCTGTTCATCTTAGAATTTTCCACTAGTGAGCTGTAACATTGTATAGGCTGACTTTACCATTCTCAGTATATATAATGTCAGTTTTTATCTATGGGAAATATTTCATAGATTTGCTCACAAATTTTATGAGGTAACATTTTATAATTTAAATTAAAACTAATAATATATGCATTTGTATGGCAGAGTATTTCAGTTATTGTGAATCAAGCACGGTAATAATTTCAGATACTGATGAAATTCAGCTTCTTCTCAGATGAATAATGACAGCTATTTAATAGTGCGTGGCTGTGCTAACAGACTTCAGCTATTTGAAATGGCCAGAGAGCTATTTAGGGAAAATATGAGAGAGGTAGAATTGTCCTAAAACAGAGATTTGCTTTCTGATAAATTCCATATATCTGATTTTGGGGGTATGCTTCTTGTTCAGTTAACTTCACTTGTTCTAGGAGTAACAGGGTGTCTCATTGGTTAGTAACTTTGCTTTTTCTGAATTTAAGGGGTGCCAGATGGCAACTACAGAAGAGATGTTGTGAAGCTGAAATACTTGTAAAAGGGAAAAATTGTTGAATTGAGTGACAGTGGACAAACATGGCAAAGAAGATACCATTGTTTTACCTCTATGCAATGCTTCATGGCTCACTACTTATAAAACCAATAAGGAAAAGAATCTCATCTTCCATTAGAATGGGCTTCAGAATTTAGACTATCTACAAATTAGGAGTAGAATGTCTTTATATGACTCAGGAGCAGAGTCAATGTAGGAACTTTGTCTTTTTCCATTTTCCCATTAGACAATGCTTTTACCAATTGAGGGATAATATTTGAATACTCTCCATGGGGCTTTTAATGTTATAGTCAACCAACTGCAAGTTAGGATAAATTGTTCTGAAGAATGTTTAGGAAATCAATCCATAAAAAATGCTGGATGGAGTAGTTTGGGGAACGCTATACCAAAAAAAAATTAAAAATACTGTATTTCAGGATTTGGAAATACAACCATTTTAAGTAGGTTTTCTTCTGTTAACCATTTGGTGCTGGTCCTGATGGGAACAGAACTCTGCAAGTGGTCCACAGTTTTAGGATTACTAGTCTCTAAAGATCATATTGATCCAGTATTTCAGAGCTCAGTTGAACACAAATGATTATGTATTTTCTAGAGAGTCAGTGTTCTGCAGTCTATTTTTTTGTGCTCTAGAGTATGACACTAACAAAGGAGGATATCAAGGAGAAAGAAATTGAGTCATTCTTGTTTGCAGGATGATTTATATATGTGATGTAGATTCTGTGCAATAGTTGCATAATCCTTGTAGTAGTAGGGGTCCAGTATTGTTTGACATCTTCATTTATGATCTGGATGATGGGGAAGAATGCACCCTCAGCAAGTTTGCAGATGTTAGAAAGCTGTGAGGAGTGTTTAATACACCAGATGGGTGTTCCTGCTCAGAGAGACTTTGACAAGCTGGAGAAATGAGCCAACAGGAACCTTATGAAGTTCAATGATTACTGAACTCAGAGAACAGAACTGATACATTATGACTTCCCTTTACAGATTTTTGCTCTATATATTGTTACAGTGTTTTAAAATTTAATATAGCTATGCATAGAAGTACGACTGATATTTCAATGGTTTGTTGTAGTTGCAAAGTTTGTATCTTTCTGATTTATTGATTTTTCAGCAAATCATTTGGTTTGGTTAAATGAAATAGCAAACCAGCTATTGTAACAGCACTGTCACTTCTAATTACACATTCAAAAAGTTGATTTTAGAAATTTTAAGATTTGACTTACCACTTATTTTATTTTAGGTTCTGTGGTCTTTGGAATTAGGCCATTGGGTCTCAGAGGAACCATATGAGCTTTCATCCAGCTTCCCTGCAGCTCCTGTAAGTTTAATGATCCTTTATGCTTGTGAACCTTCTTTTGTTTATCTAGGAAATTATTTGCCCTCTAAATAGGTTTTGTGAATAAGAAAGCCTACTAGAAAAATATTTTTTTAAAGCAGATACGGTAAGGAGTTATTTTCTTCTTCATCCACTACTTTTTGAAGTGTGTGCAAAAACTTTGAAACACATGGAAAATGCAAAATACTGATTCACCAATTAACACCTGAATAAACCAGCATCTTCCTGAAGTATAAATGTACTTTAATTTTATTTCTATCTGTACCTGTATACAAACTGGAGAGGCAAGTTATTGCCAAATGGAAAGATTTGCAGGTCAGAGACTCAATTGTTTTGGCCCAAAAATTACTTTGGCAATGGAAAATTACTGTGGTCTTCTAAAACTGCTAAGTAGGAAAAAATGAAGCATTTTTCCTGCCTCTAATAATAATTCTTAAGTACTGAATAGGGAATTAGTGCAAAAGTGGGTATGTGGGGGCATGATATACCTGTGTGGACTTCAGTGCACTTCGTGTATTGTAATTGATTAAACAGGAATTTTATTTTGGTTTTAAAACAAGTAGAATTCCAGCTGGTTACTAGTCAACCATTCCAGTAGTTTTCCCCCCACTAAATTAGTGTCTGCTATTTGTTTCTCAAAGTTTCATACAGGCTTTGAAGAAAGTACAGTTAATGGGGTATGAAATTAATTTTTACTGTAATTTAATTAACTGTTAAGAACTTCTGTTAACATTCTTTCTAAATCTATAACTTACGTAAATTTACATGTTCAACATGAAGCTTTATTTCATGATTGTAAGTTGTATGTTCTCAAAGTTTAGGGAAATTGTAGCAGTTATTCTCAAATAAATCTAAAGAAATTAGTTATCCGTTATAATTTCATATTTTTCCTAAAAGGAGAAAGTAGATTGTTTTATATAGAAAATACAGTAAGAATGGTAAAACTTAATCTGAAAAATAAATAAGAATTTTTCCCCCCCTTTTCTGTATTTCTATGGAAAAACCTACACTGAATTTCATGTTAAGTTGCTTTGAGTTTTCTGTTTCTTTTCAGACTACCTTGATTAATAACAAAGTATGCTATCACTAACAGTGTACATAACATTCTTCAGAAGTGATTCCTCTTGGGGTTGTTTTTTAGATTCCATTTAAAGGTTTTATTCCTGAAGCAGAAGTAAGGAGAATTTGAAAGATGGTGAGAATGTAAAATCGAGGGATGTTCGGGTTGTGCTAAGGACCTGAATCACTTCTATTTGCAATGTGCTGTTCTTGCAAAGGAACAAAGTTGCTTTCCAAGGCAGTATTTCCATTACTATTCCAATCATTCCCTTATTTACTCACTCTCATTTCTTACTGTAACAGATACCTTATTTTTTTGAAGATGCAATTATTATCTGAGTATGAATGGAGTTTTTATTTGGGTTTTTTTTCTTGTTTTTTTCCTACTTCCTAAAAAGTACTTAGAGAAAATGGAAGTGCATTCTAGTTTCACATACTGTTTATTTGATTACAGGAAGGAATTAAAAGTAGGGGTTACCTTGCTGTTATGTTTTAGTTGTTTGTACCAAGTCCAAAGCAGTTGTTGCAGCCTTCTGTTTCCTATTATTGCCTTCTGACGTGTCCTCCTGTTGCTTCACTTTGGTGTTTGGAGTTCAAGCCATGCACTCTTCTTTAGATGAAATGTCATTTAAAGATATATTCCCTCTAAACTTTTACATTCGTGTTGATAAATTGATCCTTTTCCCCCCAAAATGAAGTCTCATTAAACAATTGATCCATTCAATGTCTACATCAGTATTTTTGATCACTTCAGAACAGTCATCAGAAAGCCTCAAATTCTATGAAGTTTTTTTCAACAAATCAAAACTAGCCATGTAATAATAAATTGTTTTTCTCATACCATGTTTCCTTACTAAAATAAAGAAAATTAATGTCAACCAAAGCTAACACTACTTTTCTTTGCCAGGTTGAGCATTCAAATTCCATCATGGTTTTTAAGAATATTTTGGAGGACTTTTGGTTGGTTGGTTGGTTGGTTGGTTGGTTGGTTGGTTGGCTTTTTTTTTCTCTTTCCTTTTATTATTTCTGTGGATATGCTTACTATCTCAAGTATTAGGAGTATTTTCTTTAGTTGTCTGACTAAATGTAGCAACACAGGAAATGCAGTAATGTAGACTCAGCATTTCTATTAAATTTCATAGAATCATAAAGTATTTTAGATTAGTGGGGACCTCTGAAGGTTGTCTGCTTCAACGGACTTGTCCAATCCACCCTCATGGTAATAAATGAATAAATGAAAAGGAAAATTAACTTTCCCCAATTCCAAATTTTATTTACTGCCTCTTGTCCCTGTCTCTTGTCTCATAGCAGAGCACTTCCAAGAAGGATCTGGCTTTGTCCTCCCCATGTCCTCAGTCAGGCAGTTGTAGGCACCATTAAGGTGTCCCCTTCCCCTTCTCTCCTCTAGGCTGGAAAATGACAGCTCTTTAGGCTTCTGTTGGTGTGCTGTGTGTTTGTTGGTATGTGTAGCTCCTCTACTCGTGTGATGACTCTTCTAGACTTACTCTCTAAGACATTTCTTGGAAATTCAGGAAAGCAGTTTTGGAAAGTATTTCTTATTAGTTTGGGGTATGTATATCCTTACAAGTTTACTATGAAAAACAATAAAATACTAAACAGTGATTTCAAATACATTGAGATTATTTTATGCAACTCTTCAGACAGTGGCTATAAATTTACATTCTTTAGGTTTATATTAAATCAGATCATGAAGTAATATTAGAAATATTTTTTGTCTCTGCTACACTTACTATTGATGACACACATTTTCAGTGAAGAATGGTGGTGGTGTGAGTGGTGGAGTACTCTGAGAGCAGCTTTAATGATTGTCAGTATAAACTGAAGAGATTGATTCCATCTTTCTCAAAACCATTTACTGTTTTCAAGATAGAATCATTAAGGTTCGGAGAGCCCTACATGATCATCCAGTCCAAATGTCCACCCAGCACTTCCACTGTAACCCCTAAACAACATCACCCACCAGATCCAGATGTCTCTTGAATACCTCCAGGGATAGTGATTCCATGACCTCTCTGGGCAACTATTCCAATGCCTGACCACTGTAACACTGAAATCTTTGTTCTAATATCTAATCTGAATCTCCCCTCTCTGAGCTAAGGCCATTTCTTCTGGGCCTGTCACTGCTGGCACAGTAGAAGACATACCAGACCCCACCTCACTACCACCTCCTTTCAGGTGATTGCAGGGAGTGATGAGGTCCCCCCTGAGCCTCCTCTTCTCCATCTAAACAACCCCAGATCCCTCACCCCTTCCTCATAAGATGTTTTTTTTATAGACCTTTCACAATCCTTGTTGCTCTTACAATACCTTTTGTTAAGTTAGCTTCCAGAAATATGTCTGGGGTTTTTGTTTTGTTTTGGGTTAAGTTCCTGCATTGTAACTAATTCAGTCATCTGCTGAAATCAAAGTTTTACAAAACTATTAGGCAAAGAATAATCATGAGAATTAAAAGCTAAACTTAATTTGGAGAAAAATTATTGTGACATATGAAGAAATATCTTCTCAGTCTAAATTGCAGTGTTTACTACACAATTTTAAAGCATATAGTAATAAAATGAAGAGAAAAAAAAGTGAAGATCACCCAGTAGAGTAATTTATTCACATTGTGGCATACATTAAGGGCCTACCTACAGAGAATTTTTAGGGAGAAGTTCTAACCTTACTGAAAAAAACCCATAGTGTGACCTTAGATAACTTTCAGATTATTTTTCTTCCTGTTCTTAAAATGTAGTAATTTGTATCTTAAGTCATAAGTATAAATTGAATTGTATCAAAGAACATGCATATGTTTTTCAGTTAGGTTATTTTTACAAAACATATAGATATATTACATCACCAGGTGATAAATGATTGTCATAGACAACCGGACATCTGGTGTTAATGCCGTTGTCTCGGTTTATAAAATGCTGGTCCTTTATTTTACAGGTAAATGACAAGGGAAGAAAAAAAGTGCAATCTTCATAAAAATGCACAGGAATATATGCTATATTGTTATTTGTAGGGGTTTTCGTAATTTAAAGACAGTGACAGAAATAAACTGAAAAAAATGATGATTTTTGTAAATTGTATTTCCCTATTTAAATGCTATTTGTCCTCTGTTAAAGGCTATTGGAAAAAATCCTCAAATAAGTGTAAGAAGTTTTTTAGGAGATTATGGGGGAAAATAATTCCCTAACTACAGAATTGAGCTAATTACAGAACAGTATTTTTTTTTTATGTACATGAAGGGCACACATGACACAGAAAGATAAATAGTTCTAGATCTAGCTAAGTGTTTTATATTAATGTTTAACATTCAGTGGTGAGGCAAAAATGCATATTCCTAAAACTATTTTAGGGTTTTTTTTCACAGTTCCAGTTATTTACTATCACATACATAACATAAATGATCAGTAAAACAGAGTCCTTAAGTTGTCTGACGGTTTCTTGGATGTTCTTTTTATTGAGTCATTTGGCCAAATCACTGTTATATCAGGTTGATGCTTTGTGTCTGGTTGAATAATACGAGCTTTAGCTGATCAAGGCGATTGCAATTCAGGAACTGTACTGAACTGACCCCTTCAGAACACCAGTGCATGTTTCTGGGCTTGAAAAAATGAGACAAGTTGCTTGGTAAAATAAGTCTTTGAAGACTATACAATACATAATTCACATAATGACAAAGCATTTAGAAATCTGCTGGTCGAATCATCATAGTTGTAGCTTTCAGAGAGTATCCCGAGCCCTTCCAGTAGTACCACTTGATGCCGTTAAACTTGTTGTTGTTCTGTCGTAGTGGGTAATACATTCCATTGAGGTTAGAAGGACCACATGCATCAAACCACCATCCTGCAAGACAGAAGACAAACATCAGCAGAAGTCATGTTCAAAATAGTATTTAAGGTCACTTTGTTGTCTGGAAATGAGAGAGAAATCTAAACACAGTTTTTTGTTCTTATGATTTGGAAGTATCAATATAAAATACTTGCCCCAAACTCAGGAAAGAAATGTATTTATGTATCAACTACATATTCTTGAATCTTACACAATACATTGTATTTGAATATCGAGAAGGGAAAGTGTTCAATCAATTTCTTATCCACATCAAACATTTCTGACATTCTGAGGGCAGAACCCAACTTGAACTATAATGTTATTGAGTTGCCTGGTTTTATCTACTCTTTAGTAAACTCCTGTTCTTCACAGATTTAAACTCCTTTCTTAATTCTTTCTAGAGGAATTATTCAGTTCCCTGGGCAGGTCAGTTCAAAACCTCCTGGAAACTGGTAACAAGGAAAAGGAGAAAAAAAACAGCCCAAACATACTTCGTATCCATATAGTCCTGACTTGTTAGTGGGTCATAGGAAAAAATTATTTTTATTAATAAAATAATATTATTGTATTTCTGTTATGGTGGCGATAGTGTGTGTGTTCTGTTTGGCAGGGCAGTATTCCAATTATCCTTTTGAATAATCTGAAGCTGTCTTATTTTCTTGCAGTTTGTGCTATAGGAAAATGAACAATTGCTTAAGAGATAACAGGAAGAGAAACTAGATTTACAAAGCTATTATTTACATTTCAGAATGTGGAATTCTAGATTAACAAATTATATAGAATTACTTGTATAGCTGAAGATAAAAATACCTTCTAGAACTCAAATATAACCAGTGAACAATCATTAGAAAAATGTAGATGTATCTTTGGTGTATCTTTACCACTTCATAACTATATTGAAATAAGGAATTAAATTCTTGTACCCTTCTGTGGCACATGCAGCATGCAGCAGCTCATGGGGTTTTCTTCTTGAGTTGTCAGGGAGAGGGCTTATGCCTAAAGAATCAGGAGCCATTTCACTGACAAGCTGAATCTCTGAAACATTTTTTTTGCAGAGTCGTGTTTTGGTCTCTGAATGTACCTCATTCCTCAGAAGAGGAATCTGCTGTGTCTCTGATTAGTTCCACAATTAGAGACTTTCTTATACCCAAACTTCAGGGACGTATTTTCTCTCCAGTTTTAACTTCTCTTGTTTTATTTTAACTAACTTTTGGCAAATGGTAAAATACTTCATTTGGAATCACCATACTAGTATTTCTGTCCATGAGTTTTAAACTTTTTTAATAGTCAAAATTATCACTATTTATCTCGTAGACAATTTCAGTGCCAATAAAAATAGGAAGACTGAGAAACATAAAAACATTCGTACCTCCTGTTAGCATTTGTGAACATTTGCAAATACATTTGTCATTGTCTGCATCCTTTGTGCTAAAATCATTTCCTGGTTGGCTTATACTACTTATTTTGCCCGCTGTCCCAGTAAGTCCTTTAAGGTAAATCCTGTAGAAGTGAGAAATGGAAAAACAATTATTGCGTGGAAGTTGATGGTAGCTGTCTGCAAAATAATGATGGAATAATTTGAAATAAATATCCTGTTCCAATAGTTTAATTCTGTTCTGGCCAATGTACTGCTGTAAGCTGTTTTTCAGCACAATGTTTTTGTATGAACAGAAACGGTCAGCACAATATTCTAAAGAACATATGTTTGTTCATGTTGTGTGAGAAGAAAATGAGAGGAAATACATAGTAACTTCTAGGATTTTTCATACAGATCATGTATTTATTAATACTGAAAGTGCATTGTTTTACTTGAATGCAACAGTACGTGCAATTATTTTTATTATATCCAGAAGTTTAAACCAAAACTTTTTTGATCCCTGTTTTGCTGTTAGTACAGCACAGGAATTTAGCATTACAACCCCACATATATGAGATAACAGCCTTACCAGGAATATTAATTATGAGCTAGTAAATGACATTTTAGAAGTTTCTCAATATTTCCCTTTCCACTGTCCTAATTACTTATCCTTTTCACATCATTCATCAATTTTAGTGTTAACTCAGTGTGCTTCCATTCCCTGGCAAGGTAAGCTTTCAGTGAGCCTGCCTGCTGCTGTTGGGATCTGCTCACACAGGTGCCAGTGCAGTCTCAGTGGGCACTGAACTGGGCAGGGCAGTTACAGAGCGATTCCCGCGTTACCCTGAACTGGAGGGACTTGAACCCTCTGCTCCCACAGAGGGTGACTGCATTTTGGTGACCGAATTTTGGGGATTGCATTTCTGTATCAAATAGCTCATGCTTCTCAGAGGTATTCTATTTGTTTAAAGAGGAGATCTGACTCTCTGAGGAGAATTAACTTATCCCCCGATCAATCTCCATCTTGCTTGTAATTCTCTGCTTATGATAGAAGTTGCCTTTGGTAGTTTAACAGATTTTTTTAACCCATTTTGTATTCCATATTTTAAAATATAATTAATTTTAATTTCTTTAGGTTTCAAAGGAACAGTTCATTACAGATTTCCTTTAAAGTATCTTTTAAAAAATTACTGGTTTCTCTTAAGAGTTCAAAATTACATGAGCCAATTTCTAACATAAATTATATTAAAGATTGCAAGTATACTCTATGAGCCTAGGCTGGGTCTTCAAATATCATTTGAAGTCTAATATAAGCATAGTATTATTTACTTATGATTAATAATAAATTTTTAAAGTTACAGTTTAGTATAACAGAACATGAGAGGCAGTGGATGGAAATTGAAATGAGATGTTCTGAGTGGATATCAGAAAAACTTTTTACCATGAGGAAAGTGAAGTAGGTTGTGCCATCTCCACCTTTGGAAGTTATCAAGACCCAATGAAAAACCCAGAGCAACCTGGTTTCACTTCATAGCTTTGAGATCAGGAAGTTTGATTGAACAAAGTCTATTCTGATCTCAGTTTAATATGAAGAAATTTCAGTTTTATGGCCCAACTCATAATCTTTCTAGCATTCAGAATGTATTAATCTTTTTAATGTAATGGATCACGGAATCACAGAATTGTTTGAGTTGGAAGGGACCTTAAAGATCATCTAGATCCAACCCCTTTGCCATGGGCAGGGACACCTTCCACTAGAGCAGGTTGCTCAAAGCCCCATTCAGCCTGGCCTTGAACACTGCAAGGGATGGGGCATGGAAGATGTTCTTAACTGAATACTTTCTTTAGGTTTCTTTCTTTTTCATAATGCTAAATATATTCTTTAAACCATTCTATTTTATGATGAATTCCTTGTTTGGTTGCATATTATTATAAAATTACTTTTACCATCTTAGTTTTCAGTAATTATCTTTTAATACTGTAAATGGACAAGGGTAATCACCCATTTTGCAAAGGTTGCCTTTAAGTATTTTAAAGCATTACTTTAAAAAAATCTCTGCTGTAGATTCTGACTGTTTCCAGATGAAAAAATATTTACTTTGGAGTTGAGACAACTAAATACTACCAAGGCATTAAGATCTAATGTTAGGGAGCAGATGCTGATAGTTTTGAATTGCTTTGTTTGCATATAAGACCTGAGTTGAAATAACAGCGTCAATTCTCTCAGGTGTCAGGTTTACTTCATTTACAACAAATAGGTGCTAGAGATCTTGGAGAAATTTATCTAAATGTAGACAATTTTTCTGTCCAGTCACCCAAAGCTCCATGAATTCGTAAGACTCTTACAAAGAAAGATTTCATGGAACATGTAGTAGGAAAGCATCTGTTATACTGTGAAGTCTTTAGTTTCTTCTATAATAAATCAAAATATTTATTGCATTTACTGAATGAATGAACTGTGAACAGTCCATATATTTCAGCTGTGGCTGATGCTATTTCAAAATGTGTAAAACTATGATACTATTTACAGTGTATAATACTATGATAATATTTATATAAAATATTTATTTAAAATTTCTATTATTTCTTATTTTAACCAAGAAATAATAAGAAATTGTGAACCTTTAAATTTTACAGGATTAGAGCATAAATAATATGTCCATTAAAATATGGTGTTTAAATTAACAAGTTGGTGGTGGGTGAAATGCACATTTGTTCCATTTTCACAGGTGGAGAGTTATAGAGATTCTAAGCCAGTGGGTCGTGGAAGGATAAGGCCACTTTATTTCAGTGTGCTCTTTATGACAACAGAAGAGTTCCTAGAAGCCACTGACAAGGCAAATCCTTGCAGTATAATTCATCTTAGTCATCCATCTTCCAGAAATCTATTTATTGCAGGGAACCAGGATTTGATAGCAACTGCAGACAGGTTCCTGTTGTCCTAATGACTGTGCACTGTCACCCACTATATTGGCACATGTATCCTGTCTTATTCCATACTATCTCATCATATTTGCGTTTCGTGTGTTATACTCACCCAGGATGCACTAGTAAAATACACATTTTCTCCTCTGGAAAAAGAAGTTATTTTTTTAGGCAAGAGATGAAAAATTGAGAAAACATTGTTTTCTGAGTAAACTGGAAAATAGTCACGATTTGTATGAAATTAGGCCATGCATCTACACAGTTTAGAAAGATTACTGTCAGAACTTTTTTTAATTAGATATGATTCTTCTGCTTACCTGTATTTTTGTTCTTCACTTGCTAGAGAGAAGTGGTCATACAGTGAATATGCTTCATTTCCTTCCCAGTCTTTCAGTTGTATTTTAAGAACGTAACGCTTCTGATTAGTCAGTTGAGAAACAAACTCATTTCCCAGCCAGTACTCCCCAGCAGGATCACCAAATCCCTGTAATTCAGGTTGTATATTTAAATAGCTTTGGTTTTTTCCTTTAAGTTTGAAATGATCACTTTATCAGTTTTTAAGTTTAATAGTTTTCAGCCTGTCAACTAAGAATTTTACTATGTCCATGAGGATTATTGATCTGTAATATTTCAAAAAGTTGATTTCAGCAAGGACAAGCTCAGGAGTCTGAAACTGAACCAATATTACTTAGTAGATTTGGAGCAGTTCCTACTGTTGCCACTAGAAACGCAAATATAAACAACTCAAAAAATGTAGACATACCATGGAACAGTTGATTAAAAAAAAGTAAGGTTTCTCTTTAAAAACAAACATCACACTTGCAAGTCTGCTTAGGCAAACAACTTACACTACTCAGACATTTTCAAAATGAGCATCTGAGGACAAAGACAACTTTTAAAGTTGATTACATTCTAAGGATGCTATTTATATAACTTTAGCATATTAGATTTCAAATAATAACAACAGCTGATATTAAGGCTTCAGAGAACATTGTTTACCATCTTGTACTCTTTCCATGTCCGGTGGAAGTCCACGCTGCCATCTTCTCGTTTCTGAATAACTGTCCAACCTCCTCCACCAGTCTCCATGTCACAGTAGGCCTACCAGAGTAAGCATGTAACAGCCTAAGTGCATGCAGTCACGGCAAAACAAAACCAGAAATCATGTAACTCACATCATTCCAGATAGCGGCAAATTGTGTGCAAAATATGAGTTAACCTAAAAAGGCAAGTTTTCATAGCTTTCATACAAATCAGTTGTGGTTGTCCACAAATAAATGTGATTCCTCAGTATATATCACACTTAACAGAATACCTTAACAAATTACATCTTTCACTTCTCCATCTTTTTTGTGAAAGATCCATTCAAATTTCCAATGACTTGTCAGAGTATAGATACTGTTAAATTCAGGCAATGAACAAACTGAAATATATTTTTATTATCACAGTCATTGTTCAGTGCCTTTGCAACTGATCTGACCCCAAAGTTAAATCTAATCTATCTATTATACAGAGTGCAATGAACCTCTTCTGTGCTTGAACAAAAAGTAACAACTGTAAGATGTTTCCAAATATTCATAAATCACCTTTGAATTTACCAAGTTATTGCTAAAAATTTGAAAAGAGTAGTATGTAATAAGCAGTTCACTGAACTCAGTTTTAGAATACCCAATAAATGCATCCCTGGTGCAGTAAAATTCAAGTTTATAAGCGACTTGTTCAATCAGTCTCCCAGATTAAATCACTTCAGTGTCAGAGATGAAAGGTATAACTGAAAGTGCCAATATACTGGAGAGATGCTGATGGGAAAAAAGTCTTTTGAAAATTAATGGGAATTTTGGAGTGATGTTTGAGAGAAGTAGGGGATAAATGAGTGAATACGTGAATATGAGAATATCTAGTACAATTTTTCCTGAGAGAGGATTTCAGATTGTTGCCTGTAATTCTGCTTTTTCAAAAACTAACAGAACTTAGAACTAGATGTGTGAAGTCAGTGGAGCTAAGCTGGTGTAAGACAATACAATGAAAGTCAAACTGAAGTCAGTATCTCTTTAAATTCCATGTTAGTACCAATGCTATCTTTAAGAAAGATACGGAATTTCTCATACAAGTATTCCTGTTTGGAGAGTTCTCAGTTAATGTTTTCTCATTTGGAAGTTTAAATTTTTTTGACCACTTTCTGCCAAGATACTGAAGTTCAGAGCCTTCTTCAGAATCACTTGACATCTTTGAAAACTTTTGAATTCTAGTTTGAGTATAAAACTACATTGACTTCTAATCAGTATTCTAGAACTTTCATCCAATAAGTGAAGTTGTGCCTTCCCATTTATAGTAGTGTAGGCAAGATCTGATTTATTACACCTCGACAGGATATTTCATCTGTAGAGTAATTAAATAAATAATTTTAAAAGAAACTAGGCAAGAATTTCATTATTAATTTGGATGCTTCCTTCTTTGTTTAACAGTTCTCCCAGTAGTCTTACTTATTGCCTAACTGCTGCTTGTCATGATATGCCTCTAAATGCCCCAAATCATGACTGGGTAACACTGAAGCTGTATGTATTTTTCATCCTCTTCTGTGGGAGATTGTCTTACCAGTGTTAGCAATTAGCAGATTTGAGTTCTTTGAAGTGTTAGACATCCTGGAAATTCATTGAAAAAGTGTGACATCAGAGAAGCCAGTTTCCTTCTGTCCTGTGGTAGTCTTATGTGTGCCATTTTGGGAAGTAAAGTGTGCTCCTTACTAAGTTTTCAATACAGTTGGCTCTTTTAGGCTATGTGTATTGGACATATGTTATACACACACATATATATATTTATATAAATCAAACAGAGTATTTTCAGTTCAAGCAGTGTCATATACACTGCTAAAAGGTGTCAGATCTTTGAAGAGAAAGAACATCCTTACAGCTGCAAATATCAAATATATTTGTGTTTCAGCAGGCTGTAGCACATTGGAAATCCAAAGCAGATACTGTACTTTAAGCTTGCAGTAGACTCTGTTCAACATCAGAGAATCACAAGACATTCAGTTGGAGATTTTTAGGGAAGATAAAATTAATAAGGAAGACAGTTTGATAAGGGATTACTTTTTAAAGTACGTCTTGTGAATGGAATTTAATTGAAAGCAGCAACCTCAATTTATACTGATATATGCCATTCCTTACACCTCAAAGCCTGATTTTTTTTTTGCTTTACTAACATCTGTATTTAATGACTGGTAAAAATTTGATAATAGTGTATAAATTAAAGTAGTTAAAATAAAAATTCCCTTCAAAGGAAAGGCTGAAGATAAGGTATTGTAAGAGAAGCTCAATCTGTTTTAGAAGGCTAACTCATGATGTGTAATATATATGTGAAAACTAATTTCCAGAGAGGGCTATGAAGAGCAATACTAGGAATGGGCTAAAGCAGATGCAGATACTTTTTTAAAGCATCAGTACAAGTTAAAAAGCTGATTTAACAATGATCAGTATCACGAGTTGTAGATGAAGTTGTTGACTCTGAAGCTTCACCTCACTTAACAGTATAAGCAGCCAAAAGGAAAATAGAACTGTTTCACCTTTCTCTGAAATATGTAGTTTATAACTATGTACAGTGAGAGGCCATATATGAATTTATTTGAGCCGTGGGTTCAGTCTGATACTGATATTGTAGATGTTAATCAATGTTTTTGAATGTTATGTCCAATTTCCTTTACGCCTATCACCTAAATTTCAATTTAGTTGGAATTAATACTTTGAAAAAATCAATGCCTTTAAATAGCACTTTATTATGTTTTAATGAGATTAAAATATAAATAGTAAATGACTGAGAATGTCTATCATAAAATATTCCTATTACAGGCAGTATTCATTTTTTAAGTGAATGGTAAGACAAGTAGCTTTAATAGACACTATAGATTCTTTGAGGTAAATGCTGGGGTACTGCAAATTTGTTCCCAAAGGAAAAAGCAACTCACTAGGAACTGAAAACATAAAGAGAAATTGAAGAAGAGATGACCATAAAAATCTCATGGTAAGATTTTTCTTACCAGTAACAATTTTTAAAAGTTTATGTAAATTTGGGAGTATAATTTTTCCACACCCCAAAAAATTTCATGTCGATCAACTCTAAGTCTTTCTCTTAACATTTATTACTACAACAGAACTTTTCTGACCTTTCAACCTATTCTAGGTTTTATATTCAAAAGAAAGATATGTAAGATTTCATAAAACTAGTAAAAATAGATACCAAGATTAGGCAGGCAGCAGGAGTCTTCAAACAGATGCCAAAAAGAATAAAGAGTTTAGCCTCTCAAGTTACAACAAATTGGAACGGGGAATATTTGATGTATCTTGTAAACTGCTTCAGTACTTAGAGTTCTAGCAGCTGTAGCACTGTAAGAGGATATTTGGGGTATAAGTGTTTTCATGAATGGTAAGGCTCAGGCTGAGTTATCAGGATAAAGAACCACTGCAGATTTTACAGCAAAGCAAGTGCAGCCACCACATCTTTGCAGTGACCCTTTGCATCACTTTCAGCTGCTGTCTGAACACTTTCGAATTCAATGATTTTTGCATTCTGCTGTCTCTATCTCCTAGAGATGTGACTAGATAAGAACTACAGTCTGATTGGTTCATGAGGTTACTGTAAGCATAAAACTATTGACTTTTCATAGTTTTGCCTCTGCCATTTTTCCTTGTGTCAGCAGTCTTTTGCTGTTTTCCTCAGTGTTTTTAAAAGGACTTCGCTTTTGTCCTGGTGCAGGACAGGAAAGTTTGAAAATATTAATGGAATTAAATAATTGTTTTTCTCTCAGTTTTCATATGCAATTCCTTAGTTTTGTATTATGATGGGAGGCAAATTAGTAACATGAGATCTGCTACAGATTACACAGAAGTTGTTTATAAGCCTGTTGGGAGGTCAGAAGGTGTTACAAGAGGAAAAGACAAAAACATAAACAGCAGTGCAGCACTTTTGGCAAATAAAAAAGGTCACTCTGTTTCCTGGTCTGAGTAGCCATCCACATCATAAACAGTTGAAAATGGTGTAACATGTTGATTATCCCTAACCTTCACTTCCCTTGACAACAACTCTTATGCATTTATATTTGTATAAAAAATCAACATCAGGTCAAAACTTTTTAGTCTCTTGTTTTCAATGTCATACGGTAAGTAAAACCTTCCCTGTCTTTTTCTATCTGAAATGGGCAGAAAAAGATTTTAATTCTTTAGTATTATTAAATGATTGATTTAATACTAAGTGAAATTATTGCAATTTAACTACTTTTTTTAAACCTAGTAAATTAGCAAAATGAGTATTTGCATTAAGTATTTTAAGCCTCCTTGTTCAAATGTAAAGCATTTAATATTTTATAGTCTAGGAAATTTGTACTTTTGTTCTTTTGAAAATGCAGTGTTAAAGTTTATGACAAATTTTTATTCTGTAATGTGTCATGCACTTGTGTCTGCTTTTAGAAAATATGCATGCTCTGTATACTATATTTGACAGTAAAATTAAAACCAAAGATAAAAGCTGGAGACAAGTCATAGTAAGAGATCCAAGGAATGTAAACCTTCCTGAGATGTCTAACAAAGACTGCTGCATTCTATTACTTTAGAGGTGCAGTAGCTTTCATCTCCTTTAGCTTTTAAAATTGTGACTGTAAATATCTATGTTATTTAAATGCCATTCACCTTCACATATTATAAAACACTTCACTGCATCTTATGTAACTAATTTTCTTGTGAAAGGGATGTATTTAGACTAGATTATTCCAAAGGAAAACCAGATTCTTATTTTTTGCCCAAGAGAAGCAGACTGCTTCTAGGTTATATTTCTCTAGGTTATATCTACAAAAAATTGCAGGTTTTACCTATTGTATTTCATAGATCTTATCCAAACAAATTGCTTATTTCCTTTAGCTGAGACCTTTGTAAGTGTAAAGATGACTGTCTGGATTGGGTAAAATGAAGTTCTGGAACTTCAAAGGTTAGTCACTGGTGAACTTCATTTCTAAACCTTTGCTTGGGAAAAAAGCTGCTTTTTCTGTCAGAGCTTTACCAATTCCTTTTCCACATTGCACCTCCTTTCACACTGCCTTTTTACATTTTCTGTTAATTTTTCTGATGCAATAAAGTAAAGCCTTAGGAATTCTGTAAAATATTTCATTTTTTGTGTAAAGAAAATATCTATAGTAGAAATTAGAAAATAAAAACATCAGAAAATTATTTAGTGTTTGTCTAAGAAATATATTAAGCTTTTTTTTATACTCATATGTCCCTTAGACTCTTCAGCCTACTGTGCCTTCATCATCTGAGCCCCATTCCTCCAAATGCTCACTCCAGGTTTTTGGTTCCTTATCCTCACAATCTACCTGGGACTTGTCTCCCTTTCAGATTCTGTTGATTGTTTCAACTGAATTATACTGTCTGAAGCTTTATCATTTTATTTACTTCAGTAGATGGAGCATCTTTGTCAGGTATACAGTGTATCATCCACTGAGAGCCACTTTTAGCTCAAGGTCTCTTCTACAGAGGTATGGCATACTGCTTTAACTTAAATTGACATTGAAGTTCATTTCAGTTAAACACATAGAAGAAAAAAAATCCATAGAGGAATTTAAACTGATCTAGTGAAACCCTGCAAACTCACCTTTTATATGAATCAGTGGTAGTATTTTCCACAGCAGTATTTTCCAGAAAAGTCCTCTCTGTAGACAGTGTCTAATTGTTAATCTAATTGTTACACAAATGTACTTAAAGCTCTGTGTTACAAAGAACTGAAACCCTTGCGTGAGTCCAGTACTAGTAGATTGATTTTATGAGCATAAATCCACGAGTAATCTTCCATGCCCCTGACTTTACTTCCTTTTGCCACTTAAAGAGCCTTGGGCATATGAAGGAACTAAGAATTTAGAGACAGGAGTCTCCTGATCAGCTCTGTTGGAGTTACAGATATTATAAAGAAATTACAGTACCTTATTGATTTAATTACATTAATTATGTGGAAAAAAGAATGGAATTCTGGCTTAATGAAGTAAACAACAAAATGTTACTCATTTCAACTGAGCCAAGATTTCACCTGAAGGACTTTTTTCTTCCTGTGAAATACTCAGATCTAGGAGTGATGAAATGCTTATAAAAAAACTTGGTAAGTAGTCAACTTCACTATTAACTAGCCTTTAATATAGCATATTTGCCAGATCAAATAACTTTTAACATGCAGTATGCCAGGTAGCTCTTTATAGTCATCCTACCTTCTTCTCTTGAGCAGTGTTTGAAACTGTTAAAGTGTAGATTCCATTTGTTGTCAGTCCAGATTTGAAAGCTTCAGCACAGTCTTTGAAGCTGATTTGCTCCTCTTTGGCTATGAAGTTGTTCTTAGCTGTTAAAAATACAATAGAAATTGAAGGCATTAAGAGGAGATGAATGAAAGTTACTAAGAATTAATTTATGGTGTAATTTGCTTAAAGCAGTTCCAAAAAATGTATCTGTCCCTGAAAGAAACAACAGATCGAGGTACTTATTATGTGTGCTGTTACTTTGTATCATTTTGAGACATTATTCTGACAGGACTGTGGTTGGTTGATAGGTTGAGAAGTGCCAACACTTACAAAGATGTTGAATGAGAAAACTCAGGCTATTGCATCTCATTCATTTGCACAGTTTCTGCTTCCACTCATTGCCCTGGCTGGACTCCTACATGCATTACAACCTATGCATGCATTAGCTACTACTACATACTATTACATAAGTAGCAAATTATTATGTTAATAATGACTTTTGGCCAGTACTCTAATATTGTGAAATGAGTTATGAAACCTCTTATAATGCAGCAGACTGGTGAAACTACCCTTCTGAAGTTTTAAGCTATTTTTTTGCCCCTGTGCTGAGCAGGAAGAACTTTGTATGTACCAAGCTGAAGTTTGGTAGCTCAGCCCAACTCGCTAAAGAGACATATCTTAGGGAATTCATGTGTGTAAAAAATATATTTTCATATGTCTAAGCCTTCTTATTCAACAGAACAATCTAAGGCTCATCTTTTCGTTCAGTTCTTTATTAACTATGGAGGAATTTCCTGGCATCTTGCCTGCTGACTGATATTTCATATTTGACCCTTTTGGGGTTGGTTCTGTGTATTTTCCCTTCTAATTTAATGTAACAATCACAGTCAGTTACTACAAAGGTTTAGGTGCCATATAAATACATGGTTATATTACAGTTGCTTATTATGTTCTTTTTAGCTTGCTTGTTCATTATTTACCTGTTTAAGTGCTTTGCCTTAAATAGAAAAATAACACATTCAGTGTTTTAATTGATTTTCCACACTCTATTGTTTGCATACTGTCTTAGAAGCTTTCCCTGCTAATTTTGTCTTTTTGGCAAACAATCATTATTTTTTCCACTCTGAATTTAATGGTGCTGTAGCCAACATGACTTTGACTTGTTTACTTATTTGTGCACTAGCATAGAAGATAACATCAGCAGGAACATGTACAGCCTTGGTATTTAAGGGAATAGCGTCAGTTATTAAGACAAAAAAAACTTGGAATTTACTTTGTTTAGAAAAACCTACGATATCATAACATATAGGACAATACTAAAAGTGAGGACTTCCAAACACCCTTTTCCTTTTCTGTAATCAACCTTACAGTAATGTATCATAGACCACCTATACTGTCTTTAACTTGTAATGACAACTTTTAACAATATTTTCCCAGTATTTAATTTTAAATCCTTTCTTTAGGGGCTCTGTATGCTTGTGTATTTTCAGCCCTGAGAACTTTACAGGCAATTATGCCAGATTCTACATTATTTTAGAACAACTTCTTAATCTATCCAAGTTCCATATCAGACATGAAATTCAAGGCAGGGAATGTTTAAATCCTGTGTAGCCATAACTTTCAGTTTATGGTTTGTGTGGGTTTTTTATGGAGCACCTGAATCTGCATAAATCTGGAAGCTGTGCTTGGTGGCTATGATTTGTTGCACGGTTGTCAGGCATTTAGGGGTGAGATTATTGCCTATAAAGTTTGCTAGGGATTTTTAGGATGAACAAGAAAACCTTGGGGAAGAACTTTTGGGAGTACCTGCTGCCCTGGCCTGGTGCTTTCTGGTTTTGGGGGCTAAAAACTATGCCTGTGCTGATTCCTTTGCCTTTAGTAGCCACTATAATTGGTTCTTTCTTTGATAAACTCCATGTGCATAAAGCAATGAGAGGTGGCAGAAACAATCTCTCTGAGCCAGGAAGAAAAGTTGCAGGCCTACAATATGCAGTCTCACCTACATATATGGTCAGGGGAGTGTATATTGCCACACATGACTGCCATGTGAGATGAATAATACTTGGCATCTCTGTATTTTTTTGAACAACTGGAGAATTGGTTGAGAAGATAAAGAAACCAGAGAAGATAAACAAAATGTTGAAAAGAAATCACATAAACATGTTTTTTTCTCCCACCCTCTAAAAAGCAGGTTAACTAACTCAGATGCAGAATTTAAGACAAAAAATACAGACATTTGAGAAGCAGAAGTGTGTCAGAACTTCTTGTAAGGCTATAGGTACTAATGTACACAAATTAGGAAAAGCACTGAAATGATACAAGCATGTCTGCTTTAACTTACAGTTTGGTGTTGATATCATAGTAAGCAGGCTATGAACCGTCTCCATCAGATCATGTTGCTGTTTTTGCAGAACTGAGTTGTTTACTGTAGCAGTAACTAACTGTTTTTCTAGTTCTTCTATAATAGAATTCTGTCTGGCTACTAGGACTTGAAGCTGATCCTTTTCATCTTTTATTGACTTCAGCTGAAGCATGTGCTTGTCTTCCATCTCAAGAACTCTTTTTTCTAGAAAGCTAAATAAAAGATTACAATTAGGCTCTCAAGAAACAATTTTGAGCTGATGTCAAGAGAATCAAGCATGTTGTGTAAGTTTCTTTCTTCTTAAACACTCAACTTCCTTCTCTGATACCATGCAAGCAGAAGACAATTAAATGAAATTTTAGTTTGATACATATGCTTTAATTTGTTGTACAAGTGCACTAATAAACAACATTGTCTACTACAGTGTGTATTGCAGGCTTTAAAAGTGTAATAATTGGGTGTTTGATAATTCAGCATTACTAAAGGAAAGATAAAGTGACTACTGGTTTTCATGGGTTTACCCTGTTAAAAGATGAAACTTATTTAAAGATGTAACTATGAACATTTCAAATATCCTATAATAAAATATATACTTAACCTAAATGTTATGGCATTAAGACAGGGAAACATGCAAATAGTTACTTGAATATGTGTTACCCTTCTCCAGTTTTGGAGCAGGTATTATTAGAGAACTGGCAGGGAACGTTATTTCACTGCTAATTGTTCTGATATAGACGCTGAGAAAGCTGATGTTAAAAGCTGCATAGCCAGAAGAGAGAAGTTCACCTAAATTCCATTGCTGTTACTGAAAAAAAAAATCCTGAACCTTATATATAATTATATTTCAAGCAGATTAGTTCCATGCAGATTGTATTTTGTTAGGTGAGAACAATGCTTTTGTGTTTTATGTGGATGTTACAAGGGTAGGATAAAGTCTGCTGAGTTCAACACCAGAAGACATGACCTTTTAAAAATCAGTATTTCCTTTGCTTTCCATTTGATAAGGATGCTTGTTTTTCTTAAGCTGGTAGATTAAACCTTTAGGGAGCATATATAAATGTAGTAGAGTACTGAACAAAAATGTCAAAACACGTCTCCTGGGTTTCTTAAGCTAATTCTTTCAAAGAAAAAGCACTTTGCACATATGGTTCTCATTGAAAACCATTGCTTTGAAGGAGAAAACTTACTGTTATTGCTGCTTTTAGATTTCTCTATAAACTATTTATTGCCAAAAGTAAAATAAGACCTTGGTGATATGGAAATGAAACTAGCTAAAAAAGGTATGAGCCTTTGGACCACGGCCGAGTACAGAAAAGGATAGGAATAATAGTTGGATATTGGTCAGTTTCAAAACAGTGATTCTTAAGGAACGTTGAATATGATTAGTGTTTTATTTTTCTCACTACATTAGATAAAAATTGGAGCAATGACCTGGTAATCATTAGGATAGCTGTGTACTACGTGGAAATAAAATTTTGGAGATGTGGTTACACTCAATTAATTTTAATCAGGTTACATGAAATTCATATGGATAAGTCTAAAGAAGAATATTAATTGGGTACAACTGAAGTACTGCTTCAGTTTTAGCCTTAAGTTCCTCATATAAAGGAGAATTTTAGATAGTGAAGAACAATATATAAACAGAATTCAAGAATAAATCTGCATGAATCTCCTGGGCTTTAAGTAATATATGACCTTTGTAATGAGTGTGGGTAATGTTTTATAATAAGTTTGGAGAGCTTGTGTATAAACCCTTATTCTCCTACTTGAGTACATTTGTTTCTAAAACTATTAGAAGAGCTCTTCATGGAATAGCATTTTATTGGGCTATGAAAACTTACCTGTTTTTTTCTTGTAATTTAGTTATCTCATTGGTCTGATCTGAAATCTGTCTTTCTAGTTTGTTTGTTGAAAGAGAGTGTTCCAAAAGCTGAAGTTCAAGTCGGGTTGTCTGGTTTAATACCTAAAAAAGTGCACAAAAAAATACTTCTTTTAAAAGGTACTTCTTTTAAATAAATTGTAAGTTTGTTATGTTGTGAAATCATGCAAATCTCTCTGTACACCAATGATTTAAAAATACTTTTCAGCACTTAATTTTGGCACAAATGTTCATAGAACAGAATGAAGAAGAATACACAGAGTTGCACTGATTTTGTTATTACACTACCGTATATCACTGAGAATATTTCAGTAGTATGCTACATTTCTGATGAGAGTTACTGTGTACTTTAGCTTTGTTATTATACCTTCCCCTCTGTTATGATAATTCTTATTTCATTACTGGAACTATTATGGTTGTGGCTCAAAGAATGGGTTGAGTTGTTTTCCCCATCTGGTGTTGAAAGTAAGCCTCTTACTCGCTGAAAGCTTGGCACAGCCCTGAAATCACTTGGTAGTTCTCTCCTAGCTATTTTACTCACTCCCAAATCATATTTAGAAGTGTTTATCATGTGAACCACACTTCAGTTGATTCATTCTTTGCATTTTAATATTATCTTTTCTCTACGTGTTGTTTACACTTTAATTGCATCTTTAAATGAAGAAATGCAGATACTAGGAAACATGTAAGATACTCTATTGTTTGTATTGTATTGCATTACTTTGAGGCAAGTTTTCTAGAAATATTTTCTCATTGTTTTAGAATAGCTTTTTTTAATTCAACAGAATTTGGCTTTCCTTGACAGGAAGAATTGATTACTCATGTCCTTCATGTTAAACAGTCATTCAGGACATGATTTCACACTTAAGTGTAATTGAAAACTATTGCCAAAAGTAACTGTCCTTGAGAGAGCAATTGTTTGGTTAATTTCCTCATGTTGCTAATTAAGACCTTAACCCAGTCACCAGTAATTTCAAGCAGAGAAGGAAAGTTACAGCGATGATTTTCTTCCTCTAAGCAGAAAATAATTGACTAATTTCCATAAAGACATTACTGTGAATGAATAAATACATTCTCTCAACATGTGCAAAATATTAGGCTCCCAAATAATACAATGAACGTTGAACTCAGTATGCCTATGAGCTATGAATTATCAGTTTATCAAAGAGTTCAAAAAGTCATGGTTTAGGTTAAAAAATGTAATTTAATTTATTCGATGAATTCTACAGATAGTTAAAGGTCTTACAAGGATTTTAGGCTTTGCATACTTTTTATGTTATTCAAAATGTTATATGCTGCATGGTATAGCCGTTGTTTGTTTTGGCAATTATAGATCTGCATCTTTCTACCATGTCTGCAAAACTACAAATGCATACCATTCTACATGGATTGGACTTGTCCTTCTAGTAATATTTGCATTCTGTTTAACAGAATGTCTTATTGTACTTTATGCTTTTCAATTAAAACCCATTCGTTTTTGTTTGAAGTTAAATGCACAGTAGACAAGTTTACTTCTGTGTGAATATACTTTTCTAGCAGCCTCCTAATTTCTTTTTCTTGATTTCTTGATGTATCCCTTTAACCATAATACAGTGCATTGTGCTGGAAATGAACTGTTATCCCATATAGAGCTATCTGTGAAAACATTAATTAAAAAGACATAGTTCTCTTGATAAGTTTAAAAAAATAAAAAAGGAAAGATTCAGTTTAAAAAAGCAATTAAGCTGGTAAATGGAACAAAGAGAGTTTGAAGAGACTCATTTAGCTAAGATTAGTAATGAGAGGGTCATATAAAAGCACACTAGGACCCAACTGATGCCTGGATATAGTATAGTAGTTTTGAAAACATTCTCTTTAAAGATTAATGTAACAATTGTATTTGTAGACTTACTTAAAATGCTTCTGTAATGAAGATCACTCAAGTGACATCACTGGGCTTGAGATGGATCTACATATTACCAAATACTATTGTTTCCTTAAGTTGGGTAGAGCTGTTGGTCATAACAATGACTTCTAATTGTTGAACAGAAGCGTGTAACACTAAACAGTGTTAAATGTATAACTGAAGTATTTGGGAAGCAGAAGCATTTTGAGGTTGAAATTCATTACTTACTTGTGCTTCAACATCTGTTAATTTGCGGGTCTGTTCAGCTGTTTGATTTAGCAAGTTTGTGCCTATTTCAATCATTACTGCAGTCTGGTTCTGCACTGCAGTTTGCTGGATCTCTACCATTTCTTTCTTCATACTGTCTTGGATGTAATTCTCAAGCTACATGGGAAAGGAAAGAGAGAAGATAGTTGCATTCTTTAAATGTTGGAAAGGGGGTTGTACAGTAAGCCTGCTGGCAGCCTTGCTAAACAAATTTGGTCCATGTCCTTGTCTGTTATGTATTTATGTTAAGTTTCCCAATGTTAAACTCTGTGAGAGGAAGACCGAATGTGACAAGGCATGCGTGGTCACTCGTTTTCTAAAGGCAGGAACAGAGATTTACAGGAGGTGTAGTAGGTACAGTGTTGAGAGTGCTTGTGGACACATGGAAGCCTTTCTGCCCTAGTGCTCCCACCATTGTAACCGTCAGAGGAGCTTCACCAGCTTTGGCAGCGATGGGAATTCTTTAGAAGATAAAAGTTTAGGAGTTTAGTCATCTTCCTGTATTTACATTTAACTATTTTAAAAGCATTTTTCATCACATGACTTGAAGTCAGAGAAGAGGTCAGATGTCATTTAACACTTTTATGTGTGCGTTTTTATCAGAGAGAATTTCTAATAAAGACACAAAACAGTAGAAAAACCTATAAATACTTTAAATGCTTAATATTACGGAATGCAAAAGTTGTTTAGAATACTTGAATCTGAAGTAATTTCTGTCTAAACTAATAAGGCTTTTTAGTAGTCATTTTCTAACAGAGTACCCTGCTTTCAAGGAAAGTGAGGAGGAAATAAGTAGCAAGGAGGAAATTAAAGTAGCCTTTTGCATAAATTTTTCTTTCTACGTGTCCAGGTTATAAAAAAGCCTGACTTTTCTTCACACTTCTTTATTTCTTGTCAGTAATTGCAAATATTTCATATTTCTTTGATGTCTCATTGCTTATGTTTGAATTCATAAAAGTTAGGGCCACAAGACTTCATTTTCTTTCCATTGACTGAGGAAATTTCTAAAGTCAAACTTCTACTTCACTGCAACACTGTTCTATCAAGAGAAGCATAATAAATTTGTGCTTCATGGTCTACCTACAAAGAGGATAGTAGCTGAAAACAAATAGCTAGCTATTTAATAACAAAGAGCTAGCTAGTGTCATTAAGCACAAATGGTAATACATCACCAATTCCTAATCTTGATTTTTTAAAAAATACTGTTTTGATAGTCTTATCTTGATATGAATGATGGCTTGTAGTAAGGAGAAACTTCGAACATTATTTTATGGCTATTTTCCATATCAGTGAGGAAAAAGCATCTTGTGATTTAATATTCTATAAACCACTGTTCAGATACAACCATTCCACTTCCAACCAGCTAAAGTTCGATGGGCAGATCTATTAGCTTTGCATATTTAAGGTTTCCCCGTTGAATATTGCTTGAGCAAGGACTGGGTTAATTTTTCTTATTTCACAGTTGTTTTTTAAAGGTGGCAAATTAAGAAAACAGGGTATATTAAGAAATCAAAACCTCTAAAACTGGTAGTATATTCTTATGTTTGAAGCGACCACTATTTCTTTATGCCCAGTGTAACAGAACTGTCAAAGCAGTATTTGTTTGTTCACTCCAGTCTCCCAATGCAGCTGCTGAACTGCAAAGCAAAACAGGGAGATTTCTGACCTGGCATAAGCTTTGAGCCACATCTACTGTTTTGCTCCATAAACAGACTTACTTCTCAAGAGTACCACAAAGATTTAAAAGCAGCCTTTAGGCAGTCTTTACATGCTCTTTGCATAATGCTCTTTTTGAATACTAAAAGTAAGCATACAATCAACTGGGTTTTGGCATAATAATTTAACATGGGTATCTTTAATTGCCATCATACTATGGTAATTAGAGTTGTTCACTATTCACTATTCACAGGGTTGATTCTTAAGTGTTACCTTTTGCTCCAAGCTATTCCTCATTTTCAAAAGCTTCTCCACCCAGAGGCAAATCTAATTTGACCAAACACGTTGGAATCTTTTAATTCTTTGGTGACATCTTTTAGGTCAGGGGTTTTTTTTTTATGTTGGACAACGATCAGTGCCTGTTAATTGAGTAGTAATAGAAAGGCATTTTTGGTCCTTGATCATTAGACTATGAGATGTCAAAGTATAGTGATAATTTATTTTAAAAAGCAATGCAAATTGATATTTGGTGCGCCATAGTCCAAGGACATTTTCAAAATTCTGAAAACTTTTATATAGATAAAATTAAGTAATTTTTCACTAAAGTGAGATGAAGGCTGAGAAGAAAAACTAATATGTGTCCTTCTGAAAAGACTAGACATCTGGGAATTAAATGCTTTATGAGTACAAATTAGCAACTGACTCTGGAAGGCTGGACATCATTATAGATAAAATTGAAAAAAGGTTTGCTGAAATGCAGCTCTGTTAAAAGACTATGAAGTGAGATCTCCAGAATGCATTTTATTTGCCTCAGTATCACAGTTATGTACTGAAATACCTTTATCAAGATCAAGGATATGGCTTCACCTGAGACTCAATGCATTGAAAATATTGCATCGTCTTTAGAAAATAAAGCCCAAAACCAAAAAAGAAGACACCAATAAATAGATCAACAAAGAAAGATTGTTCATGAGCTTTGATTGTTTAATGAAATAATTGTGGATATTTAACCTCATCCTTCAAGGTTCTTTGTCCACCAAAGAGAGAGCAGAATGAGAATCTGAGCAAAGTCATCTCTGCATATAGGATTACAGAACTGCAAGACTTCTTTGAAATTGTTATCACTGAGTTATTCCA
This sequence comes from Notiomystis cincta, assembly GCA_013398075.1. Taxonomy (NCBI): domain Eukaryota; kingdom Metazoa; phylum Chordata; class Aves; order Passeriformes; family Notiomystidae; genus Notiomystis; species Notiomystis cincta. The sequence continues at coordinate 73,549 of VZRX01003970.1, read as the reverse complement.
AAACACACTACTAGAAAATGAGTTAATTCTGGGCTTAAAGGTAAGGTAAACATTTTGTGGTAGGCTAAGGCAATTGCCCAGTTCACACACACAGATGTAAGGTTGCTCTGAATACAGTACACAAAACCCGTGATTACAGTTTAAGGCATCTGGTGGTTCTGGTTGCCAGATTTTCATACCCCTTGTCACTATGCTTGCAACCTTGGAAAGCAGTTTTGTTTGGACACACAGATCTGCATTTTCATAATTTATCTTATTTGAATATCTGTAAGTGTAAGCATATCTCCAAGTATCTGATCTCTTTCAAATAATTTCTCATTTATGTGGGGATTTCCAAATCACTGAAGTATTCTCTTGACTCCAGTTTTAAGTTTGTCTTCACATCTGTTTTTCAACTTAAAAAATATTAAATATCTAATTTAGGGAATATGGTATCTGTGCTTACTTGAAAGCATGAAATGTGAACACCAAAAGGGATTTAAGATTTAAAGCCAGCTTCATTGTCTGACTCATTTATTCTAATTTGGAGCCACATGAAGCATCAAAATTATAATGACCTATTAAGTGGCTTTGGAGCTTCTTGTGGTTTTTTCCTTAAAAATCCTACAAAGCAGGATTACATAAAACTCTTATGTTTTTTTCCTTCATATTCACTAATCCTCTCCCACTTTTGTACATTCTCTGCATATACATATCATAAAATCTTTTTTCCTGACCTGAACCAAGATATGCACTGATCCCTCTCTGCTTATTTCCCCTCTCTTCATCACACGATGCAAAACTGTAGAAAGGAGCACTTTTTACAGCTACAGTGTCTTAACCTTTTCTTAGTGGCAGGTGCTTACTCTCATCTTTCTTCAAAGAGGAACAAAAGAATGACTTTCATCCAAAATGCCCCACAATCCCCACTGACCTTAGTGACAGCAGAACATGTTCCCACTGCATAGCCCTGGCAAGCAAGGCCTTTAGGTTTTGCTGAGAGGGTGGTGGAAGAACTTTTTTAACACGGGCTCCAGTTCCCACAGCCACAGCTGAGCTACATTGACACTCTGAGGATTAGCAGCCATTTTGCTGGACTGCAGTTCTTTGTGGCACATTTCTTTGTAGAGTACTATTCATCAGCTCCTGCCAAGGAGCCTCCTTTCTTTGTAAGCAATAGCACATTCAGAGTTTCTGAAGGGGGAAGAATAGCTTGGGTCAAAAAGAGGTTTAAAAGAGAGAAGGATACAGGAATGAATGCCTCAGTCCCCATCCATCAGTCGGGAGACTTGGTAGCTTGGTTTGAACAGCATGTCTATCTTCTTCAATATTTTGCTCAAATTTGGAAGGTGAAACAGGGTTTATTTGCCAGATTTCTCCCTTGCCACGTGGCTAGCTATGATTTAATCTCTTTTTTTATTCAAATAATATTTGGCATATAAGAATTGTGTTAATCATGATAGCATTATTCTTATTTTGAAGAAAGTAAATGTTAAAACCTAATAACTGACTATTAGTGATGCATCTTCTTCCAGAAATTTTGCTTTTGAGGGAGTAAGTCAATCAAGAAATCCTATCTTAAAGGTAATACAAGGGAGAGGGAATATTTGAAAGAAGGAATAGTTAGTTGATAGCATTTCAGTAATTCTTCTTGGGATTTTTTTTTAAACATTCTATCTTTTGTGTAAGAATTTAACTGGCAAATATTCTTGAACAAAGTAAATACAAAAAATGAAAGCACAGATGGGAAAAAATGTCTCAAAGTATGCTTAAATTGCAAAAACAGCTGGGAAAACTGAAATACTTTCACAGTTAGGATTTGTAATAGAGTTATAGTGATGCATTTTTAGAGAAAAAAAATTCTCTAAGGTCATCACTTCAGGGCTGTGTCATGCTTTATTACTTCAAATCATATAAAATCATAAAATTTGACGAAAATCCTTCAATTAAGTTGCCAAAAAAACAAGGACAGGTCAATAATATTGGAGCACATTCCAACACATTGCTTTTATAGCCAAGACATTTTTTTAAACAAGCTTTAAATTGGCAAGAAAGAAAAGACAACATGTAGAGTATGCACTAAAAGAGGTATGTTTTCTAACCATTGGCAGTGATAGTATTAATCCATTATGAAGGGTTATCAATATCAGTCAAATGAAAAGCCTTTCTGATTGTATAGTTTGTGTCCATATACAGAATTTTTCAAAGAATCAGCAGTTTATAGACACTTTGACTTACCTTTTTTTCATTTTTAGTTATGAATTGTGTCTTGCATTTGTTTCTTGCTGCCAAATGTTTAATCTGTACTAATTAAACAGTCATGTTCCTGGCAGCATTCATGTTCCATGAATACATACAGCCCTCCTTTGCCAAATGCTGCCCCATATAAATGGTACAAATAGTACTGGATGCTTGTTCTATTTTATAGAATTTGTCTGTTATTGGAGCAGGCTATCCAAATAAAGTTCGGTGATTTTCTTAATGTTTATAGTCTAATTCTGTCAACTCTAACATTTATTTTCAGCAAGAGGTAATGTTAATCATGAGTTTCTGTACAGTGCTGTGTCCTGTGTGAACAGGTTGTGTTAGAATAACACAATATATTTTATGCTTAGTCATCTTATATAGATACAGAGAAAACTGCAGAGCTAATGACATATGTAATGATTTTCCTCTAACTTTTAGTTTGTATTTACTATAGTGGAGTAGATCCAGTAGAAAGCCTAGCAACAGAAAATACAACATTTACAGCTAGGTACTTTTTAAATATATGTTGAAGCTACAGTGTTTGGCATATTGTAGAAGTCTGGGCAGTAAGGAGTTAATGTGTTGTTATGCCTCAAGCACTGATGGCCATTCAAGTGGGCAAGTGAGAACAGGATGTGGCTGGGAAGAGGGGCTGAGGGAAAGTAGGGCAGCACCCTTCTGGAAGCCACGTCCCTGTTGTGGTCCATGGTGACATAAAGGACAGCGGATGTGCAGAAGTGGGGCCAAGAATCAGGCATGAACTGGCAGCTGAGGGTCAGTTCAGTAGAGGTGGATAAGACCATCAAAATACCTTCAAAGACCCTAAACCCATTTCCAGAAAGGTCCAGAAGAATGGACTGCCTATGCTCACTTATTTACATGAAGAGTGAGAAACCTAATCCCAGGGGAGGGAAATTTACCTATAAAACGGTTCCCCTACAAAGCCCAGGTGGCACCACCAGGACCTTGGGCACCCTATTGGCTGGAACAGTGCTGGACCCAGAACTGGTGATCCCCTTTCCTCTCCTCTCCTGTCTCATGTCTCTTTATAGGGGCAAACATACTTCCATGTGTGTAGTCTGCTAAGAAAATTTTGTGAGAGTTTTTCTTTTGGGCCCTTCTGGCTTTTGCCACACACATTTTTGACCAAAGACACTGAGGAATTTTGGGTGCTTCCTCCCACAAAGAAGTGACATATGACACATATATTAAGTTGTCCAAAGCTTTGACTTATGGTTCTCATATCCCTAATAAAAATGTCCTGTGAGCTATTCAAAATTTACCTTTGCAAATTTAAACCACTGCAGTTTAATCCGCTCTTCCAATACCATCACCAAGATGCTCATTATACAAACAAAAGTGATCAAGATGGAAAATGTACTTAAGCATCCATAATCAGATTTGCTTAGGTTTAGTAACAGGGCAGAATAAGAAAATTGCTGAGTCTCATGAGTTTTTTGGGAATACTTTTTCAGACTATAGATGAGACCTTCCTGCTTCTCATACTCCAGATGTCTTGTGGTATCTTTAAGAGAGTAATGCATGGTCTTAGTGGCCCTGCCCTTTTTTCAGCGTGGCAGTGTTCTTTGGATTGTGGCCACGTCTGATTTCTTCATGAGTCATTTGAAGTAGAATTTAGCCCATAATTTGGAACATTTTTTTTTCAAATGATGAGCCAATGTGCAGTTTTCTGATTGCAAAAGGTTATCCTTATATGCTGCAAAATCCTTAAATTTCTCATTCACAGATACATTTTTTTATATAAAGACAAAAATACAGTTTTTTCAAAGACTGTTTTAACAGACTTAATTTTCAATTAAAATACTAAATAGTTAAATTGTTTATTTGTAGTGTAATTGAGTTCTGTACCTTAGGAGAGTTTTCTTGGGATGAGGCACCTTGGATCCTACTGGATATGGATAACAGTGAAATGTAATGTACTCTTTAAAAAAGAATAAAACACTGCCTCAATTTCATCACAGCAGTTCACGTAGGCAATATGTAGTATTTTACCACATATATGTGCTACACATGCTCTTTAATGTGCATGTATGTAACCATATTGCCAGGAGCTCCATGTGTGCTTGTATTTGTATTTCCACAGAATGTTAATGTATTGGTGTTATGAAGGCAAAATACTGTCAAAATTTCAATTTTGCAGACAGTTTTGTTCTCTTTAAAATAGCTTTTCATACTTATTTTCCGTCTGTCAATGTTGCTACTGCTTAAAGTCAGAATGGAAATAGAAGAATCACTACCCTTTCCAAGAGTCATTTATCTTGACAGACCTAAGGGAACACATTTTTAAGGGCATTGCATCAATCCCCATCAATCAGACCTTAAGCTATTTTAAATCAGCTTTTAATAAAATAATTTATTTCTCCATGCTTTCTGGAAGTTATCATTTTTAGGAGCTTGTAACTTTTGGGAAAAAATTGGAAATAAAAAGCAATCGTGTCAGAAAAAGAGACATTTAGAATTGTCTGGGGTTTTTTTCCATCCTAGAGCAGGAAGTCCCAATGGTCTATGAGCTGATTCTCAAGGGAGGGAAAAAAATCTTTCGGGAATGTATATGGGAATGCTTGAGATGTCTCTACGCTATTAGATTCTTACATGCCCCATCAAACATGTCTGCCTGTCCAGACCTCCAGCTAAGATTTCTCTCTTATCTCATTTTCCTGTCAGCAAACAAAAGGTGAAAGTAACATCATAAATGAATACTATCTGGAAGTGAGCTGTGATTTACTGGAAAATATTCAAGCTAAAATTGTGTAATAAAATACTAAAGGTTTAAATGCTAACTCCTAAAATAGTAAATACAGACTTTAAAATAAATGATATGCAGATGGTTCTGGTAAGAACACTTGTGCACTAAATGAAAGCTTACCAGTTTATTCTCCTGTCTGATTACATTACATTTAGAGAAAGCTGTTACACTTCTATAATTCACACTTGCTAGCAGAGGAAAAATATTCCCCCCCTTCCTTTACTGGCAAAACTCTACTTAAATAAAAAACTAAATTTTCATTAATATAACATGAAAAAAAATGTATGAAATGTCTTCATTTTCTATGCAAATATTTATGAAGAATTACTTTCAATCTGTGTCCTTGAATGGAAGTATTTTGTACCTAATTCTAAAAGTTATTACAGCATGATGGTACTTCCTACTTTATGTTTTGAACTAACTATGAATGTTACAATGCAAGTGATGATGTAGAAAAGGCAGAGGAGCACAGAGGAAAAGGGAAGAGACTTTGACAGCCGAAACACTCCCTAAGGCTGTCGTGGAGTTCAGCTCCTGCCATTCCAGACACTGAGCTTATTTCCTACATGTAATACTACACTACTGCTTTCCTACCTTCACATGTGTTTTGTCATTTGGAGAATGACACGGGTTCTTTGTACTATATATGATGCACAAACTTTCTATGGTGCATTTCTGGGGAGTTGTACATTCAGTTGCAAGCGAAAAATATTATTTTAAAAAAACAATGGAAACGAAATAGTCAACTTGACAAACTGCTTAAGAATGTGAATTTCTGTATAGGTAAGTAAATAATTAAAAAAAAAAAACAAATTTAACAAGAGTATCTTCAAAATTAAAATCAATTATTTGGTGATTACCCATACTCGTTAAGCGTTAAGACTGTTCATTTAGGCAATAATTTCAGATTCTGAATCACCATTTTTCAGGATCACAGCTAAGTGGTATTTCTCTTAAAAATCAGGGAAGGAATTCATAAAGTTCCCATTAGTCTAAAAATAAAGAATAAATAAATAAATAGTGTGAGTCATGAATGGCATTTTGCCGAAGTTCAGTAGCACCAGGAAGACAAGAAGCCAGAGATGCTTCTGCCATTCACTGAAATGCATATAGATATTTATCATTATATGCAACAAGCCACCAATTCTCAAAAATAGGATTCTTTATTTATAAAAAGTGTAGGAAATACTGCTAATCAATATTTAAATTTTGAATACTAAGTTATGGCTTTGGGCTATGATTCCACAAATTAAATATTCAAACTTTTTGGAGACAAGCCTACATGTTTTCAATCAGATTTTGGACTTGAATGCTACCATCAGGGAATCAAGACTTTACCAGAGCAGTGTAAGGACAAGATTCTGCCCTACAAAGATGACATCTGAATAAACACTTGCTATCCCAGATCTCAGTAATCCTTTCTCATTTGTATATTTTTTCCATTCCACTGAGTAATATGCAGCTGAAATAAACTTACTATCAGATATGCTGGTGATATTTTTAATGGAAAACATTTTCTATGTAGCCCCATAAACTTTACAAAATATTTAGCAAATGTATCTGTCGCAGTTAAAGCCATTTATCTTTTTTATCTCAACTTACAATATCAAGTGTTTTTTTATGAACTCCTCTTTCAACGGGACAATCTATTTTAGAGAATAGCTCATGATGTGGTGAAGCAAATCAGAGTTCAAGTTTTTGATGAATATGAAGCAAATTCCACTTTTCAAAACATGTTACTGGGGAAGTGAAAAAGAGCTAGGCATTTACAGTTCATTCTCAGCATTGCTTTCTAGGGAAGCAGTCATCTTGCATTCCATTTCCAACCAGAAGGAAGAATGATTTGGAGTTCAAGGATCAAACTAGTTAGGAAGCTATGGTACACAATTAGTCCCTTTTGTAAGCTATAAAACCAGTTTCAAAGCTGTGTTCACAGAGCATCTTTCAGCATGACAAAAATTAGATTCTTTTTAAAGTTCACAGGTTAAGGAAACTGAAAGCATTTTTAGTAGGTCTTAAGATTTGCAACATACTGGCATCCAATTATAGTTTATAGAGCTTTTGTAGGATCTTTTTCTTGTAGAATCAGCCTTGATGCTACCAAGTGACAAGCAGTCCTTTTAGCCGAAGGCCTGACAAATTTTGAATGCTCAAGACTTTGGGGAAGCACATGTCAGCTGCTGATTTCAGTTTTGAAGGACTGAATTTCTTTACTAAGATCCCATTCACTGATTTCCGAGGGGGGAAAAGCTACAAGTACTGTAGCTTTTTTTTTAAAGATGCACTGCTTCTTTCTCTCTGTTGCCATTGATAATATGTGAGATGGACTGGGGAAGTGGGGTATCTGGAGAACTGATACATTTACATCACCAGCTTGGAAATTCCTCCCTTGCTGGACCAAACCTGTCAGAGGACTTCCCGAAGGTTTCCAGAACACTGGGTGGGCAAAGCAGGACCCAAAAACCAAACTGGCCTTAACTGTGACTACAGAAAGCACTAAAGGCTGCCTTAAAAAAGAGAAGCTCAGGTGGTCACCTCTCCTTAGTTAAAAAAATTAGCATCCTTTTTGTATGTTCTTGTCAAATGCTACCTAATTATTTCTCTGTACTGTTCCATTAGCCAGTTAAGGTTCTTTAGTGCAAAAGCTTCTGAGGAATTCCATGCCTGAAAGATAAAACAGGAAGCTACTGTATTAAAAGTATTAAAAGTGGACAAACACAAATATTTGGAAGCAAGATCAGAACATATAGGCAGAATATTGCAGAAAAAAAAATGTAGTATGTGATGCATAAAAAGGAAATTAAATTATGTAATCCTGATTAAAAATACGTATTTTTTTGTTTCAATAGATGGAATTATCCATCTAAAAGCAGACAGTTTAGGATTTTGGAACAGAAACAAGATGTCAAGTCTTTCCATCCATTGCTTCCAAAATTTCCTCTTTGTCTCTGGTACCCACTGAGCACTCAAGTAGCGATGGAAAGTCACCTCTTGAGCTGAGCTCCAGTCAGTGCTCCTGAAAGCCTGACACCAGGCAGATACCAGTTGGTGCCCTTCTAGGAAGACCAGAAGCCAGATCCTCTCGAAATAAATGAAGAGAAAAGGGGAAGCTGTCAGAAAAAATGGCTGAGAACCAAAGGTATACATTATAGCATGGGTATTTTATGCAAGGACACTGTTCCCTGCCTGTCAGGATCTGACGAGAAGGGCCACTGAAGAGGGAAACTTTTAAATACACTTTCCAGAGACTCTCTTGGATGTAAAACTCTACTGTCAAGATGAGTTAGCACATTAGCAGTGGAGAAAGTACAATGGCATCAATACTATATGCACCTAGCCAAAAAAGGAAGCTATCTGTCTTAGATTTGAGAGGTGGGCCTTAGATTTGAGAGGTGGGATATGAAAACATAATAAATTTCAATAAGGCCAAGTGCAAGGTCCTGAATCTGGGTCAGAGCAATCCCCAGCATAAGCACAGGCTGGGTGGTGAGGGGACTGATGGCAGCCTTGCCAAGAAGGGCTCGGGGGTGCTGGTGGATGGTGTTGGTGGCTGAACATGCCCTGGCAATGTGTGCTCACAGCCCAGAAAGCCAATTGTATCCTGGGCTGCATCCAAGGCAGCGTGGCCAGCAGGGCAAGGGAGGGGATTCTGCCCCTCTGCTCTGCTCTGGTGAGACCCCAGCTGGACTCCTGTTGCATCCAGCTCTGGGTCCCACAGCATTAGAAGGGATTTGAATGGGTCCAGAGGAAGGCCACAAAGATGATCCCATGGTTGAAGCACGTCTTCTGTGAAGACAGGTTGAGAGAGTTGGGATTTTTCATTCTAGAGAAGAAAAGGTTTTGGGACATCATAGAGCAGATTTCCAGTACCTAAAGGGGGCTCACAAGAAAGCTGGAGAGGGACTGTTTCACACAGGCCTGTAGTGACAGGACAAGAGGGAATGGCCTTAAACTTAAGGAGGGTAGGTTTAGGTTAGATATTAGGAAGACATTCTCTACAATGAGGGTGGACAGGCACTGGCACAGGTAGCCCAGAGAAGCTGTGGACACCTCATTCCTGGGACTGTTCAACTCCAGGCTGCATGGAGCTCTGACTAACCTGGTCTAGTGGAAGGTGTCCCTGCCTACAGCAGGGTAATTGAAACTAGAAAACCTTATAGGTCCCTTCCAACTCAAAGCATTCTGTGATTCTGTAAATACTCAGGAAAGTATGCACAGAAGGTTAAAAACAAATTTAGCTATAAGGACAGAAGAATCCAGAACTGAGAATTCTGAATGAGAAAGAATGTAGAGGAAAGGGACTGCCAGGAAGCTGCATAACTTTAAGAGAAGGAAAGAAATAAAGGAAATTAATCTGTGTGAGCAGAATTTTAGAAGTGGATGTGCCAGAGATAGGAATTCTTAATGACAATAAGCTGCAAAAAGGGACTGGAAGTCTGATCTTAAAGCAAGCTCAGGGAATGAATTCTCTGGTTTGCTTGAAGTTTAAGAAACACTGTGAAGTTGGAAGAAAATTCACTGAGGAAAATGGTGATGTGCAAACGACTTGACTGGAGGAGACTCTTGGGAGATGTTACTCCCACATGGGCTAGAGGGGAACAAGAAAAGGAAAATGCTTGTTTCCTTGTGATGAAAATTATTACTCTTTTTTCTGTTCTAGTACTTCCCTTACTTAGTTAGAGGTAGTCCACATGAAATAAGCCTTAAAGCACATGTCTGATTTACTGGTCAACTCCATTATCAACTTCAAATAGTTTTTCAATATTGTTTTGTTAATACTTAATTAGTGAAACTAAGTATTTTTAGTTTCACTAAGAAGTCAGTGGGAATTTTTCTACTTGTTTGTAGTAGAGCTAGGATTTTGTATGCTGTCCTCAGAGTCTTTTTTAAATAATAAAGTTTACCATAACAAAGAAGCTGAACTCAAGACATGGCTAAGTTTTTTCTAGGTTCAAGTCAAATAAACTTACATGTCAGGGGAAAAAAATAGGGTATTTTTAACTATATATTTAAACTTTTTTTTGCTTAGCTGGTAAACTGTAGTTGTCAGAATCCTTGCTTGTATGTGCTAAGATTTCAACGGGGTCATATTGTTTATATTTGTTGCAGTTTATATTCTTTCTAAGGGCTAGGATATTAACCTAGGGGCTTACTTTCTAGTTATTTGAACGTTGTTTCATCATATCAGAGTAGTTTTCAGAAAACATTCCCAATAAGGCTCCAGTAGCAGTTAAAATAGGGGGTTTTAATTTACTATTACTTTATACGCAAACATTATATCTGACAAAAAAAATCTGGCATCAGGATGACAGTTTAACATAAATGAAAACACAGGGGTAGTTAATATGGTTAAAGTTCAGACCTCATGCAAGGAAGCTGAGGGGTTTTTTAAGTCAAATCCTTAGAAGAAAAACACACGATTTTTGTATTTTTTACTTTATCACTTAAGCTATCTTTTGCCTACTTTATCCATTTTTTTTAAGTTGTACTAAGAAACTGTAAACTAGCGCTTCATTTGAATAACTGAATTACCCTATTTGTAAATAATCTTTCTGAAAAGAAAAAAAAATATGGAAATTTTTGCATTAGGTCTTCACCAGGGAATTTTCCTGAGTAAGAAAACTGACAGGACAGGGTATCTGTTAATGCAAACTGAAGTATGGCAAGTGTGTTTTCCATTATTATGTGTATTTTAGTCTTGATATGCAGCTTTTTCATGTTTGAATATTAAGATTTTGCACAGCTGAGATTGCCAGTTGACAGCTGATACCCTTGAAAAATGAGGCTATTGCTTCTTGACTGAATGGCATATTCTCCTTAAGGTGCTGGTTTATATTTCATTCTGAAACTATGGGTTTGAACTAGTATCTTGCAGGTATCTTTACACTTGTAAATGGAAAATGAGGGAAATTGTTGCATAGAACATAATGTAGTTCATGGAAAAGACCTAAAGCAAGCATATAAAGTGTCATAACATGGTATCTACAAATTCTGTCAAGAAAGACAAAACTAGAATGAGTTTCAGGTGCCAGGGATCCAAATTAAATCTCTCAGCTTACTCAGGTACCTCAGTGTAAGTCTGTCCATCAGGTCACATGATGAGCAGCAGCCCTGCAACACATGGATGTCACATCACGTGTGGGGGAGCTGCTATGGGGGCTATGGCTATTGCCCAGGAAATGTCCTTTCCACTTAGCTGGGTGTCTCCCCATTCCCACACCCTGACAGAATGGAACAAAGAGGCTTTTTCCTTCCAGGATCACGCACATCAGGTGCAGGCCTGAACCAAAGCAAGCATAGCGATGAAGCTGATACCGCGAGTGCAGGAGGTGAATGACTCCTAGTGCCTGCAGCCTGACAATGAACAGGTCTGCAGAGAGGTTGTTTGGACAGGGCTTAAGACACTGCTCAGTCATTTTTATACTCCAGAGTTTCAGAAGATCCTGCTAGTTTTAAATGGATACAATTATTTTCTCCAAAGATGACAACTTTAGATTTTCTCCCTGTCAGAAAAGTTCTTTTAAATGGAGTGATAAAGATCAAACATTTGCTCAGTGTGTTTTCCTGTGGTTTTGACAAAGTTTATTCAGAAAACATACTAAAACTTTGCTTCTGAAGTACAAATTATGGCAGTTGTGTGAGTGATTATGCTGAACCACACTGGAATGCTCTAATACGATAGTTTTGATTTTATACTGAACTACTCTGGTACTCATCAATGCTTTAGTACAGCTTTTGAAATGCACATAGCTAGTTTCAATCTCTTGATAATTATATTACTAAAAGGTGCTACACAGTCTGACAATTGAATGCCTATTAAAAGAATTTCAGTTGCTAATATTGAGGGAGCTGTAATGAATCAAGCAAGGCTTTTTTCTCCCCTTCTGGAAATAATAAGCTCTCAGTTGTATTACCACAACACACTGATTTTAATACCCGAGCAAAATCAATGATACAAATTTGATATGTTTTTCCCTAGAGGGTAAAGGAACTCTGTATAGTTGTGATTTTTATTTTAAAAGTCTTATCATGATGCTTGAGACCTGAATACAAGCACAAAACTAAAAAGATAATTTTTTTCCCTACAGTATTGAAAGGAGTTTGAGCAAAGCTGGGACACTTAAATGCTGCTTGGTTTTAACAAGAAATCTCCAGAGACAGCTGAATTGGGAAAAAAGTTGCTGTCACCTAAGAAATCTGAAGTATTTGTCATCTAGAGTGGAAAATGTTTTTTAGCTGTGAAGAATACTAGATTCCCATCCATACTTTTATTAACAGAAAGAGATGTTAACAGAGAGAGAGTTACATATTCTATCAGCCTTCTCTTTTTAGTAGTAAGACCTTTTTATGACCTTAGTAGGCTTCTGGAAGATTGTTAGCTTAACTGATAAAGCTTCTTATGGGCAGTATAAAGACAGCAGAAAAGTTCCTGTAGCTTCCTGCTCTCTCTCTTCAGACTAAGCCATAATGTGCTGGAAATGGGAAAGAGAATAGATAGATATCATTTAATCATACAAATTGCAGGATACGTTTGCTGAGCTTTGTAAACAACATCTTAATTTTAGGGTTAACCTGTTCCACAAAGAGATAAAAACGAACAGGATTTTCAGTAATTACTTGGAACACAGTGAGGACTTTTTTTAAAAAAGCTTTTAAGAAGTAGTAATGTCTTTTCCTAGGCAGCTAAGAACTGACACAGTGAGTGTTTGCAGAACAATCTCGATGTGGGATTTTTTTATGCAAAACATAAATCTGGATTTTGTAACCTGAAGAATTCTTTAACATCTCCTCTGAGCTTGGTTTACTTGGAATAGACATCTGGTTCACCAAAAAGTATTTCTCTTATTCTCACTAGAGAATAAATAAAATTCTTTTTTCCCCCTGTCCCATTTCCTAGAAATATGTCTGGTCAGGGAAATGAAATGATCACAGCATTTTAAGTTGTAAAGCACTTTTTAACTTACTGTGTGCATTAGGTTATTTGGTTTAATGCTGTGTAATGTGCCATATCTTTAAAACATTTCCAGGTATTAAATTCCTGTGCTATACTTTTTTCTCCCCAAATGCTTCACCTTTTTAAATTATCCTATTGTTTTCCCACCTCTAGTTTATATTTGGCTAGTCTGAGAAATTCAAATAATAAAATGGCAGATAAAATTATCAGTGCATATTTCTGAAACTTCCTTTTCAGTGCCATAGAAACTCTCCTTTTCTTGAAGGATCTAGGGATATTTACTGTCCACTGACACATTGTTTTCACTGTTATTACAAGTGAGTTATTTCCTAGGGTGCGTTTATACTCCCCAAAAGATTTTTGGTGCATGATATCCTTGTTTCAGGTACTAGTACATACATGAAATTTTTTTTTTCAAGAGCTATCTTCTCCCATTTTCCCTTATGCAGTCTGTACAGGTATCCTTAAGGCTCACAGTAGTATCTTAACATGTTAACTAGATGCTAGAACCATTTTTCTCTGAATTACAACTTGCATCTCCAGTTCCAGGAAGTTTTTTTTGGTTGGTTGGTTTTTTTGTTTTTGTTTTTTTTTTATGGTAAGAGCGGTGATGCCCTGGATCAGGTTGCCTTGAGAAGTTGTGGATGCCCCATCCCTGAAAGTGTTCAAGGTTTGGCTGGATAGGGCTTTGAGAAAATTGGTCTGGAAGATGGCCCTGCCCACAGCAGAGGGGTTGGAACTAGATGATCTCTGAAGATCCAAACCAAATCCAACCAGTCTGTGATTCCATGATTCTGGCATGATGTGGAAATAGGAAGACACCAAAATCTTATGGAAAAGCCATCAGTCCTGATTTGACACTTGTACTCAAGCTGGTTTTTAAACAAGTGGGAAGCATAATGTTTATCTATATATTCAGATAATACTTGCAGTCTAGTCCACAGTTCTACCTTCTACCTATTGTCTCTGGATTCTGAGGCCAACAAACTACAGTGTTAAAGTAGTATGTCAGGATGAGAGCCATGCAGCATGCCAGCTTTTGTAAGTTCTTCAGCAATGCTGATAAATCTGCCTCTTCAAGGGGGATTTCTGTTAAGTTTTCCATTCCTCTATTTGTCTCTTTCAGGCTGAAGAGGCTGATTGAACTTACTCTAGGAGGCTAATTAATATAGACTGAGGTACCTCATGAAGCTGGGTGTGCAAAGTTCCAAAGATCCAAGAGTGGCACCTCTCTGTTGTAGACACTAATGTAAGATACAAGACTCTGTCTTCTAAATCAGGCAACATTTTGCCTGTCTAGCCCTATAATAATAGTCATGGTAGGAGAAGACCATCTTACTTTGACCCCACCTGGCTTTCAGCCAAAGCTGTGAAGAAGCCCATGAAATGACAGATGCAGCAGGAGGTTCTTGCATTAAGTATATGAAAAAAATTTAAAGATATAATGGTTAGCCAAGCTGATTAGTATTGTAAATCAAAGGATATGTTAAATTTTCAAAAGCAAATATTGCAGTGTGTAAAAGACAGTATTAAACAGTCACTAAAGTTACTACTTGTCACATTCTGAAGGTTAAAAATAGGTCTAACCCATTTCTGTGGGTTCTAGGATAACTTCCATTCTAAACAGTGCATATATGATAGCTTAGGAATCAAGCAAATTGTATTTTTTTTAGTAAATTTAAGGTGAGATGCAAATTATTGAATTTTTTTCATAATTAACAAGAAAAAAGGAGCACTAACAACAATTGTCTGTAAAAGAAACACTATTCTCAACTTCAGTCTCTCTGACAAAATATCAAAGATATTCTAAAGCTTATACTGTTAAATTTTATGTATTAAGTGGGTATCCAAAAAAAGGACTGGAAATTGGCAATTCAAGCATCTTCAAGCTCATTTCTTATATGTACATTTGAAGAAAGAAAAGAGAAAACAAATAAAAAAGAAAAAGAGAAAAAAAAGGAAATTAAGCTCTTGATGTCAATAGTTGATGGAGAAAATCTCCCAATTTGCTGTTTGGACCAGTCAAAAATACAAGTTTATGAGCATGTTAATAAGAAAGCACAGGGAAATGTATCTTAAATGCTAACAAGAGACTGGTTCTGTAAAACAAACCTCTATCACATTTTTTACTGATAACATATTGGAAAATTTGAATTCTCTGTTTCAATTTTTTTTTTTTTTTTTGTAGATCTGTACAAGAAAATCTCATGTTCTTTGTTGATTTTGTACAATTTCATACCTGTATCACCAATTTGGTGTTTGCGGAATGATGCAGAAACGGTCTCTACAACATCGTTTTTAAACACATGCAAAAGCATCATTTCAATACCTTTCACTGAAATTTAACTACAGGAGGTACAACAATAAACTACATAATTATATCATCCAGAGTAGTGTGGAAACTTTATCTGGTAACATGCTAATCTGAAAGTAAGAAAGTATTTTCTTTTGAGTCCTGCCAGTATTCTTTTGCTTAACAAATACATCGTTGATAGACTGAAACAAGAACTTTTCAGAATAAGTAAAAACAGATGCATTACTTAAGAAAGGAATGCAGGATTCAGAGTCAGAATCATCTCTTGTGTACTTCAAAATCCAACACTCTTCAATATATTTGTCCTTATCCATTGGGTGCAGATGGCTTTGGATGGCAGCATGTCAAAGTATCTTTTTTGTATTGGACAAATGACATTCAGTACAACAATAATTATAACCTTTCAGGGTATCAAGACAAGGGAAAATGAATCTCAGTTAAGAGTATCCAAAGACACTGCATTTCTATCAGCAGTGCATCCCCCTCCTAGTCTGCTGGAATGGTTCAGGATGAAGCTCCAGTCTTGGGTTTAAATGTTGGCTCCTGACACAGACTTTTATTTGCTAGTCTTTTGATCTGCTGACAAACTACAAATAAATTACCCATATTCCAGATGCTTTCATCAATTTGATCATACATTGTTTTTAACTGTTTGTAACAGGAAAGACTGAGAAAATATGTTTCTTTTATACTATTGCTCTGGACAGTCATATCTCCTGAGTCATAGGATCCAGTCAATATATTAAGAAGCAAATTCAAGTCAGCATTCAGTTATTTCAATGTCTTAATATCTGAAAAAATTCAGTTCCTTGAGTACAAGTGCTATGATCCAAATGGTAAATCTCACATAGACATTAGGAAAAAAAAATATTACACTTCAGTGTACAAATTGATCCCAAGATAGGAAAAGTCAAAGAGGAAAGTTCATTTCAGGTATATTGCAGTACAGCTGATCTAGGATTTTGGCCTTTGCTTCGCAGTATCATTTACTGGCTTACTGCTAAACACTGGATTAGGTGGAATAGTGGTTTGTTCTAGCTTGTCATCTGAATGCTTAAACATAATCTGCTTTTCAAGAGACATTCTCTAGTTTTATGTATGGCATACAGTAGTGGCAGAATGCATTATTAAAGTTCAGGTTGAAAAAAAAGTGTTTTCATGAAGAAGCAACTTGTAGGAACTGCAGAAAAAAGTCATCTGCTTCCTATGCAGGAGCACATCAGAAAAGAACCTGGACATATCTAACTCATTTTCTTCCCATTGTGTTTGTCCATTAAGCAGATGAAGCACACACTTCCCATGCTGTTCCATTCATACAGCCCAGTGTTCATTCAGAAACAGAACGTTTCCTTTAGTTGATGGATTAAAGGCAGGAGAGGGGGAGGTGTGTAAAAATGTTTGGGGATGTGCAATATTTCAGGAACAATGTTTAAAGGTTAACTCACACTAGAAGTTTGTAACGTATATTTTACACAACTTCAAAACAAAACAGGTTCTGCCTCTTAAATGAAGAAAAATAACTTTTAAAGAGAAAGACCCAATGAAGGTTTTTGTGCAATTGCTGAGAAGCAAAATGTCAGGTTATTTTTAAAAGCAAACTTGTATTACACTTTCAATACACTAAAAAAATTAAGCAAATACAATTTTTTCACCCCACCTTGACTGACCTTGCACTATATTTTGGGAGGTTGAAATATGAACCCAAGAATGTGTATTAGTGACCTTAAAAAAACAGCAGCTAAACTCTGTAAGCAACTTTAAAGGTTATTGTTTGCTTTTTATCTTCACTTGCAGACCAGGTGTCTCTAGCAAAGTAAATCTAAGGAAAAGCTACTTTTTGTTGGAGGCTCTTTGTGAACAAAACAGATGACATAGAGAGCAGGTGTTAAAATAGTGAAAAAGGCAAACAGCAGATATTTTACAGGATGTTTAGCTGTGGAAGAGCTAGAAAAAAAAAACATGCTGTTCTAAAGCATCTTATTTAGAAGCCTTTGCTCAAATACAAAAAACATTTCTGTCTTGTAAATCAGAATCTATCTTTTGATCCCCCAAAGAATGTGTTAGAGATACTTATCCTATTCCTCTTGGCACTGAGTTCCCAGGGACTGACAGGAAAAAGCATAGTTTTTACTAAATAAGAATGCTTACTGCTTTCTGTTTACCTGATGCCACTTATGATACTGTGTTTGTCTGCTTAAGTGGCATTTAGGGCTGAAGTGTTGTGTGATTTTACTATTTATGTTAGGAAATTGCTTAGCAGCTGGGTAGATTACTGTTCTGCTTTGTGTGTTTTTCATCCTACATATCACATCTGTTAATTTTAGTCTTAGCACTGCAATAGTGAACATTGTAAATTAATAAGTAGAAAGGTAAGTAAGTGGAGGAAAGTAAGTTTGCCTGTTTAAAAAAAATAAAAACTACTCAACTGACATTATTTGTGTCTCTAGATTAAGCATCCTAAACCTATAAAGAGAGATTTAGCATTCCACACTGGAGCCTTCAAGTGTATGTGTTTTGGATTTAAGCATCAAGGCTCATTTTCAGGTTGATGAAACCCTGTGCTGTTTGTTTTGGAATGTGAATTTTAACACTCACAAATTTGCCAGCCGGTTTCATTGGTTGGATCACAGGAGTTCTGTAACTTTGTAACTGATGAGAGCAGCAAACCCCAATGCAAAATTATTTTGTAACTATGTATGTAATGGCTATTCATTGTGAAAAATTGAATTCTCTCCATTCGCAACACAGATTTCTTCTGCTATGAAGAAACCA
Source organism: Notiomystis cincta (assembly GCA_013398075.1). Classification (NCBI taxonomy): domain Eukaryota; kingdom Metazoa; phylum Chordata; class Aves; order Passeriformes; family Notiomystidae; genus Notiomystis; species Notiomystis cincta. The sequence goes on along the minus strand of VZRX01003970.1, from coordinate 55,516 downwards.
TTGTGGCATCACTGGAACAATTATTTTGAAATACAATGCCAAGTCTCCAAAATATTCATTGCTTAGAAGATAGGCATCTTGGTACAAAATATAAACACTCATAAATTTACTATGCAACTAGACTACACTATCACACTTTTCCAGGTAGTAGTGAAATAAAGGTTTTTCAAGTCAAAATCTGTTTCTGCTCTTTCAGGTACAAACGTTGCCACTTTGGCAATAAACATGTCATTTTCCCTTAGTTCCAATGGAATTGCATTAAAGGAAGCTCTGTGGCATCTGTAACACCTTTTCCAGACTATTTTTCCCTTGAATCTTTTACATTTCACAGAAAACGTTACAGGATGCAAAGGATATCAACTAAAGAATTTTCTTGAAATTCTATCTCTTCACAAGGCTAATTCACTGCAAGTCTGATTTGCAGTCTTTGCTGGAACTACTTTATCAGTGGCATTTAATAGGTTAATTTCTGCATCCAAGTTTTGAAATCACATTTCAGATAACATTTTTCAGGCATACCTTGGATGAAGGTACATTCTATATTCTTTAAATAGAGCTGAAATAGTCCTTGCCAGTTAATTATAAATTTGTAGCTGCTTCTCTCATGTCAGAAACTTCAGACATGCCCACAGTCAATCTGTGTATATAATTTGTCCAAGCTACTCAAATGTAATGACAAACTTTAAAGCACAATCTATGCAGAACTGTGCAGGTCACTGTTCCTTTCTACTTAATATTATGGTCCCAGTCTTCAAAACAACTTTTTGATTGAAAAGTAATTCAGAAATTTAGCTTAGACAATGCACTCTGTGAATTTAGGCACTGGTCAAGAAGAAAACAATCACATTGAAGCAGATAACAGGATGTTAAGTTTCTGGGATAGAAATTATATTACCCTACCTTCATTAACCACTGAGTGTTGTTTTCCATGATGTTCTCAAGTAGCTGCAGTCTTTGAACTGAATCATCATAGTCCAGAGGTGCATCCCTTTGCACCGCGTTGGACACGTACGGAGTCGAGGAGCGGCAGTTGTCCGCCTCAGGCAGAAGGAAGGTGTAGCTGCACGACCCGTGCTGAACCTGGTACTGCTTCTTGCCTATCGTCTCCATGCTCTTACTGAAGGAGTTGTATCCTGACGCTAAGAATATGCCGCAGCCCAGAAAGAAGCAGGCGGCCAGCTGCATTTTAATCCCTGCGGTAACTCGGCGGACCTAGAGAGCCTGGATGCGCTGGCCAGAGCCCGGCCCTAGTTAACCTGCGGCGCAGCCGAGCGCCCCGCTGCCATGTGCCGTCAGGCGANGCCCTTATAGCGGCAGTCGGTGAGAGCGGGCACACATGTGCAGCGGGCCGCTCCTCCCTCCCGGGCTCGCCGCGGCCGGCGGGAGCGGGGCGGCGAGAGGAAACCCCAGGGAGGAGCCGGCAGCGGCAGGACCCCTGCGAATTCCTGCAGCACGGCTCTAATTAAGAGTTTCCTAGACAGAGCAATCGGTTCCGATAGCCTCCAACTATGCTAGTAAATTATTTGCGATGGTGATCATTTTTAAACTCTTTCCCCTCGACCATCCCCCCTACACATACACACACAGAAGTCCCTGGGCTTGTTTGTTCTTAATTTATTTTCTTTAAAATGTACTGAACCAAGATGTAATTTAGTTGCTGTTTAATACATTGTGGAATTACAGAGAAAGACACTGTCCCATGCATGCAAAAGCAGGCTTGGATACGTCCTTGCAAAGACAACCAAGAGGGGCAGTAATTAGAGGTTTTCAGTTGAGCACAGTTTGTATTTTACTGAATCTCTGAGATGAATACTCATTTTTAGGCATGTCTTTCAAGAGTTAAGCATTTACAAACTTTTTATTTATTATTTTAAAGGCTTTTTTGCCTGTATGACATGGTTAACTTTGGAAGTGCTAATGTTAATAAAAAGTTAGAAATCACAAGTCAGCTGGACTGGAAGAGGAAAAACCATCCAGAGGCAGAGGCAGTAAGGCATGGCTCAGGAAGTGGCATGGCTGAATAGGAGTTACCCTGCTAGCTCTCCCTAGCCCAATTCTGTGCCCTTGGGAGTGGGAAATACCCATAAAAGGGGAGGGAAATTCTAATAAAGTATTTGAAATTTATATATAAGAGTAAAAAGGACTACTTCTCAACTCCCATGGTCTCTGCAATGATCGGTCATCTTGAAAAAGCAGAAAATTACTAACCAATTTACCAGACCCTGGGAAAGAGTCCATTCCACTGAAATTTTGGAAAAGTTTACTTCTCTGTAAGAAGAAATGGTCTTCTTGAAATCAGCATGATAGGATACTGACTCCTGAAGACAAACTGCCTGAGATTTTGGCTAGGTCTGGATCTGGAAAATAAAGACTTTTTCTTAATTAAAATAAACAAAGGGAATGCTGTGTTAGTCAAACCAACATGACTTACTGACCAAAGTTTCTCCTATTCAAGGAAAATCCCAGCATATCTCAGGATCTCTTAGGACAGACTCTTACACAACTTGCTTTATCTCATATAGTGTATTAATGTGGCTTTACGTTTTTGTATCATGGAACTTGTGTTCAGGGGTCGTTAAAAATACTTGTAGCAGCTAAAATTCATGTCTTATATTGTTGGAAGCTGCTGATATTTCTTTACATAGTTACCTTTAGAAAGGAAAATCTCTAGAATTTAATTCTGGAGAATTCCAGAAAGATTCTGATAATATTTGGACTGTGATGAGTAGAATCAATTTGTCAGATTTTTTCCTGTAGAGTATTCAAATGCCATTGTTCATCCTTCTAACCAGAGGAAGCAGAGGAATATGTTTGGAACAGTCAAGATTATTTGCAACAAAATATATATATTTGGAGCATTTAGTATATGATGTATGCATTCTCCATCCCTTCAATTTTGTATTGCAATAGCAAAGCAGATAAATGTGACAGCTACTTGCATTGATAAGAAAGTTTCAAACTTGTTGTATACTGATTTCTAATTTTCAATTAATTAAAGTCTTTGAAAGAATGTTTAATTCCCTGTGAATAACAGTCTTTGCAAGATACTTGACCAACTTACTCTTATCCAATGAAGACAGAATATAGCATTAGATTAATGGGTTAGACTGCGTAAAGCATTTCCAAGGGTCTAACCAGACATTCCAATTCAGTATTTTGTTATTTAGGTACTTTAATTAATTTGCTAAGTAAAATGAGAATTTCCCATTGCAACTTGTCCTTAAATTGGTCTGTTCCCTGTTTTCCTGGCACAACTAGCCCAAAAAAATAAAGGGCCATGTCCTACTGGTCATCCTTCCTTTTACCACCACATGTGTATCCTCAATAGAGTAGTGATGAAAATTAGATGGCTCCAGCCCTGAAAATATCTGCCTCTTTATGAGGAAGAACTGGAGGATAATCTTTATTTTTCTTATTATATTTTCATGGATTTTTTTGAAAAATTCTTTAGTTAGATATTAAAGGAAAATATAAGACTGAGCAGTGTAGTCTTTCAGAAGTTTTCTCTTTAAATATTAGAGTTCTACTCAAGGGACCAAACACATATAAAAGACACGATTTAAGGGAGAATCTGCTGAGAATTGAGTAGACAGGATCTCCATGAGAGGCTTGTTTAAATCAGTAGGTTTTGAATGGCTATAAAGCTGCTTGCCATCTGTATGCCGCCCTTGTGAGTCAGATCACCGTTGTAATCTGGCAGCTCAGTTTTGCTGGGTTTTGGAGGAGAGATGAGTGTCTCTAAAGGTTTGAACTGGAGCCTGTTTTCCTTTATGAAAGGCCAAAGCATGACCCCGGGAGGCCCTTGTGCTGTAATGAGGCCAGGAGCAAAACGAATTTGGAGACTGCCTAAGAAGCCTTGCTGTATCGTGGGCCTCCACTAGGGAGAACTGTGGTTGTAGGAATACTGGAAAGAGAAACAAGTTTACCTTTTACTGTGTTTTAAGCTGGGCTTGGGTTTTGTGTCTTGGTGTTTTTGCTGTTGTTGTGGATGAATGAATGAATGAGTAAATGGTCAGTTGCTATGGCAGCTGTCTGCAGCAAAAGGTATGGAAAGCACAGGTATTATTCTGAGAAGTGACAACAAACTCCTAATGGAAGACTCTTTATCAGCACAACACACACCACCAGTTTGCTGCTACTCACTGTGCTTCTCATCCAGGTCACCCCGAGGTGCACCATGGCAATGTTTTCCCCAACCTTTCTTTGATAATCCCAGGCTGTAGGGGCAGAAACACAACCCCACACACACATAACCAAGAGAGGATTTTGCTGTTCCCCCATCAGGGTCCAATGGACTCATATTGCTTTAATGAGGTGCTCTTTCTCACTGCCCAGGAAAGTTACGGAGTGTTCACCTTGCCAATGAAATAAATATACATCCCTTTAACCCTTCCCTACAGCTTAGTGCCGTATTTGGTGCATCTTTTAGAGCAGTTGATTGTGATCCTTCACCCTTTCTATCCCTTTGGGAGCAGCTTTCCCAGCTGTGAAGGAGGAAGTGGGCTTCTCTGCCTCTCCAGAGAGTCAAAGCCAGTCAGAGTTCAGGGGGAAAGAAAGTAGCAACAGCTAAATTTAGAAAACTGGTGTGAAAAGTAAGGCAAGTTAAATCCATTTTTGTCCTTGAAATCTGAGGAAGAGGAAGGAAGATGCCTGAATACAGCCTTTTTACTCAGCCTTAGAGGCATTTTAACAAGTCTGCTTGAAGGGGAGGGCTTATTCTGAAGACTGAATGACTGAGAAGATCTGTCCCCTCTCAGTTATGAGAAGGACCATTTCTTTGTTAGACATGTTGAAGTAAAGAGGAATTTAAATAATTTGGCATGGAGTCTTATAAATGTCAGAAACTGAGTAAAAAGTTATAATTCAGACTAGTCACATCCTCTCAGTATTTCTTTCATGTTCGTTGTTCTCTTAATCTTTCATTTCTGCTGTCAATATGGAGTGTTGTATTTACATTCATGATATATTTTTCCTGTAAACTAAAATACAGCTTTTAGCCTATGAGTTCCTGCTTGCTTTAGAGCCAAGTGTATACAGTATATGCCATAAAATAGCAAATAGTGGATTGGTATATTTAAAGTACAAATTAGATCTTTCCCTTTTTAGAAAGAAGATACCCACTCTACAGAGCTCACCTTATAAGCAGAGCTGAAATGTGTATTTTGTCAAAACTAAACATTTAGAACATTTTACCAGATGTGTGCAGGCAATTTCCTTTCCTGGGAAACAGCAAATTCCCTTACTCAGCCAATCCTGTGTTTCTTCCATACAGCATATGACTAGGCTGCTTTGAGAGAAATGCCTGAATTCTACTAACATTATCTTTCCAATTATCATTTTACTTACAGCTGCACAGCTTCTGTTTGACAGGCAGATACAGAGATCTTGTGAGATCTCTGATAGAAAAGGAAGCACATAAACTTAAGTAATATGAGAAAATGTTGCCTTGGCTTTAGTCTGCTATCTGCAATCTTTGCCACCTAAAACTTTCAAGATGTTGATTTAGTAGATAAGTTCTCATTTCAGCAGTTTACTCATTTTAGGAAGGGAAAATTACATCATAAAATATGTGCAAACTAAAGGCAAAACCATGTAAACAAATAGATTTTGGTGCTGCATTCTTACAGGGATATTTGATCTACATATATAAATGAAAATGCCGTAAAGTAACTTCAAAATCAAATCTGAGAGGAAAAATCATCTGAAAAGTGGAATAAATTAATAAGGCATTTTATATCTTCCTGGTATTTACATTCTTCGCATTCAACACTCAATGTTAAGTTCCCACCTTTGGTTCCTGGTACTTTAATATTAGTTTATGATAGTTCCATTTGCTGTCTTCAAAATATTTTCTTTCACTGTAAGTAGTTTAGCATTTTTCTCAGGAACAAATGTCAACAAGGACAAGATTCATGAACTTGTAACTTAAAAAACAGGGGACAGGATCTAGGACCCTATCGGATTTTTAGTCTGCTGAAAATCTTGTCTGTTTTTAGATCTTACACTCTTTCTCAAAAGAGAAGAGTGATAGGTTATTATGTTTTCCTCTGAGCCAAACAATTTCTTTTCATGCAGATCCATAGCACTTTAAAATTAATGATAATATTTTACCAATTATTCTTACTTTCCCCACCATTTGCTCATTATCTTTTTTATTCTGTCTGAGTTTCTGCACCAGTCTCTCATGACTTCTTTACCAAAGTCTCAGGATTCCACTCACTTTCTCAGCTGCAGCTTATTTCTAATCACTCAGAACATCTGGTGTAACATCTTGTGAATTCATAATCATCTTTATGTTCCATCTGACGTTCCATCACGTCTCCTTTGAGTGCCCTTCCTTACAAGGGAGGGCATTTGCCCAATAGTTCTCATATTGTACTTCTGCTGAAGGGACAAGAGGTCAATAATCTGATCCACTGAAAATCTCAGTTACCACTCTGTCTTGGTGACTCAGTCTGTTTGTTCCCATCTTGCCTTGTAACATCCAATCCATCATTTCAGTACACAGTATTTTTCCTAGATGTCACAGCACTAGTGGAAGCATAATGCAGCCAAAACCAGACTTTGTGTATTCCCTTGGAAATTCTTGCATGCTCCCTTTTTCTCTTTAACAATTGACACTGCCATCATCCTTCAATGCATTTAAATCTATAATCTTCAAGTTATGTTTCCTTTTTTTCTTTGATGTTTTATTCTCTCCCTTTTTTGATGCTATGCTTTCATTAATGTGTCTAAAATTCCTATCTTGGTCCTTACCATCAGCATATTGAATTTTGTAACATATTCTGTCTGGCGCCTCCATAATATTTGAAATGTGACTTGCTTATGAAGCTTATTATATTAGTTCTGCTTCAGTAAATCACACTCAACTTTGCTATCATAAGGATGTTTAGACAACCATCAGAGTTTCACACAAGTAGCTTAAGTACTTAATTGCTTTGAATTTGGAAGGTCTAAATTCAGCACCTCTCCTACCAATATGTCAACTTCATTGCTTTCTTTGTAGCCACTGGCTGGATTTGCTTTCCTGGACTGTCTTGGGTTAAACTCAGGATATCTTTTCTCAGATAATCAGATATTTATGTGCTCATATTTTCAAATTACAGACTTATTTTGGTGTCCCACTCTTTTTAATATAACGTGTTAACATTAAAAGACATTATGTATTTTATATATACATAATTATATCTGTATATATGTGTGTTCTTAGTGTGTTGTTGATGCCACTGTACATAAAATATAATTGATCATGTTAATTTACATTGGGACTTTATGATATTACATCTTGAGTAATAACAATAGCATGAATTAATAGGCTTTATTTAATTCCTATCATTATCACTTCGACATTCCAAAACCTTATTAAATACAAAATGCTTCTTAATTTCTGCTGCTTCATTAATTTTATAGTGATGTCTTTTTTCAGTCCAAATTTTCAAGTGATATCTAAAGTAGAATTCACAAGCATCTGTCCAAGTCTAATCTATACAAATAATGTGGGCATATATCTAAGAAGACTCTCACTGTGCATTAATGAAGTTCCTGTTTGTAGGACAGATGGTAGTGTCTTTCACTGTGAGCATTTTCTAATAATGAATGTTATTTTAATCTTTGAAAGATGAGTCATCCACATTGAGAAGTAGGAAGTGAGTCCCAGAATTATGAAGAATAGTTGTTACATGTCCTTCCTCCTTAACATTTTTATATAGTTTGGCTGTAGTGCCCAAAGGCTGTGCTTATTCTCTTCAGAGTTATGTGATGACAGCAAACTTTAGCTGGTAACAAGTGTAATTACATCTTAAATAGCACGAGTTCAAAACTGACATGGAAATTACAGCTAATGTTAAGGATCTTACAATTGCACTGCTGAATATCTGACAGTGTTAAGTGCTGTGCCCTGTCTATCTCCCATACTGGGAAAAGCATAATATAGCACTTGTTTAAACAGGTTGTCATTGGTTGAAACTGAACGAAATAACTTGTGTGTTAATGTGTAGCAACTAGCTCCAGTAAAGCCTTTAAAACCTGTTTTTACAAATTGTTCCCATAGCACTTGTGTATTTACTCTTTACTGTTGAATTATTAGTTAAGAAACTCAACAGATGTTCTTACTCTGTATGCTTATATACTATTCTATGCTTTGAAAAATGTCTTTTTAATTACAGTTTTGTGCATTTGGACAATTTAAACCTAAAATCTTTATGTAAGGTTTTGACTTTTGTTGCATTATGTGAATGCTGTATTATGTTGATGGGAAAAGGCAGCAGACTCTGAAAGAATCCAGAGGGCTTTTGGCAAATGAGAAATCTGCCTTACTGACATCCTAAAGAAAAATGCATATGCCGTTTGTTTAAAGGAATGTATTTTTAAAACGTCTAAGCAGCTGACAGAAAGAGCCTTACAAATCACCCCAGTCCCTGGATTTTAGTCCTTCCTCTTGTAAGCAGTCAGTCAGGTCAGTGAAGGTTCTCTCATCTGGTAATAGCACACTTATGTGATAATAACAGCATGTCACACTTCCGAAGAGCATGTTCAAGTTAAGATCTGAATTCAAAGATAAACTGATGTCAAAGAGGGAATGAAAAGGAAGTGAAAAACTGTGTAAGAGGAATAAACACTCTCAGAGAGGGAGAGGACATTTACAGCAACAGTAAGGTACCTAGTTCCTGACATCTGTTTCCCTCAAGAAAAAAATACAGTACATGCACTAACCTTTTTATGGAGAGTGCAAGAAAAATATTTGCAGCATGTTTTCATATATTCATATTTGTTGAACTGTATTATGGATGTGTAATTTGAAGAGGACAGAGCAACTGCAAACTATTTTTGCACACCATAAAGATAAATATTTTCTTTTTTTCAGTACTAATAAACATAGTTCAGTAACAGTTCTCAAAAACATTGCCCACCCTCTTGCTAATTCTGCCACAAAAACTGGGCATTCTTTTTATTGTTGGTCTCACTGCTGTACAAGCAAAGGAAGGAATTAAAGTGGGTTTTTTTCCCTGATTAGTGAGGCATCAGGACCTGTGATGGGACAGGACAAAGATTAGCTGCACACAGATACCAGAATTAGGGCTTCTTTGAGTTTGGACTCCTTGCCTCCATATTGCTCTGTAAATATTAACATAAGTACCTCACTGGCTGAGTGACAGTCTGTTCTTTATCTCTCCAAATAAATCCTTTGCTGGAAAGATAATCCTCCATCTCCAATAGATATGTAGAATATATGTAGACTCCTCAGACAGAATAGGTAGACAAGAGCAAATCTCTTATAAGTATCCTATAATTAAAGTGGTATATTTTCTTCTCAACACAAACCAATTAGAAAGTGCTTTTGCTGGACTTTTATCTAAATCTGGATTATTACTTGAGTAATTTCCCTACACAAAAAAATTCAAATCTTTAAAAATCTTTATTCTGTCTCACTAGAAATATATGTACAGGAAATTTGGAGTTGACTTTGGTGATGTCTATATTGTTTGAATGTGCATACACATTCAGGCTAGCCACAGCCAAACTGACTTTTATTTACAAATCAAATAGTTCAATCTTAGCAATCTTAGCTTGAGTTTAAATTTGATTATAGAACATCTTGCTTGTAGTTGTATCTTCTTACTTGTTTTTTATGTCAATATTTTCAGTCAAATTTGTAATCAAATTCTATTATAAATTACTAATAAAGTTTCACCTTTGGTTTTAATACATTCTGATTTCTTACTGTTTCAGCAATGTGGCCTGAGCCTTAATAGCAATGTCCAGTGAATAGCATTTTTCTTGAACATAAATAACTTTATTTCTAGTTCATCCAATTAGTGATCAGCTGATGTCCTTCTACTAATATCTGCCTTCCTTTGCCTGTTCACCTACTTGAGTATCATTTTTAGGAAACAAAATCTATACATTCAAGTATTTGCTAGATGATGTCATGAAATTACAATGTCTCCTATCAATTATTTTCTTTTGCCATTAATGAAGATTGTATCCTTTTGTAGGGTGTTAAGGTGACTTTCTTTGATTAAGTGTATATATCAAGTCAACCAAGATCTCTTTGTGGAGTCAGAGAAATTTCTCTCTGTTGATCAGAAGGAGATTCTTGGGTAACAAGTTCAGATGACAGCACCAGAAGTTAGGTGAAATGAATGTCATGAAACTTATGGAAATAAGTAATGGTTATTTGAGAATTCAGGTGTGTTTCATTGTCTCATCTTAAAGTGCTGTTGTTAATATATTTTCAGTATTTTTCATTTTATTACAGTTTTCTGTATTGTATCCAAACTGTATTGTTTTGCCAGTTTTCTCTGTAGGTAATGAATTCACTTGGACTGTGAATTGATTAAAAAAATCTTATTTTTTTGTAAATAAGAAATTTGGTCTAAATAGGTTATTTACCCTGGAAAGACAATTCTTTCACACTGTAGGCACATTTTGCAAGGCTAAGAGCACTATACCTGTAGTAAATGTCAGTTGAAGTGTTTAGGCAGGGAGTGTTCTGGAAGCCCAGTGCAGCCCATGGTGAGGAAGGATGGACTAGCAATGGACCAAGTTTTCAGCCAGCTATGAAGTATCCCAGGCAGGACTACAGCAGGCAGGGAAACTGTAGGGAGTCATGGCCTAAACTTTGTTTTAATTTCATACATAGCATGAAGACATATCTTCTGAAGCTAAGATCTATGAGACTGTAGAAAAGCCTCTCATGAGAAGCAGTGGAATCCCTGTTGTATGAGTAATACAGATGGCAAAACACTGAAAAATGTAAAGGAAAATCCCATGCTGGCAGCAGTTTGAATTAAGTGATTTAATAAGCTTTTTCATCTCTTAATTTCTCTCATCAAACCTCATCACTTTGATGAAAGAAACAAAAATGTTTATGTTGGACCTCCATGTGAAAATTGCTTATAGGAAAAAATATCCCTCTTCAGATGATAAAAATATAATTAATATAGTTGAAGTAACTCTTGCATTTTCTCACAGACATTAAATTAAACCTATCAGGCACAAGTTAATATTAATCCTGCAAACTCTTAAGCACAATTATTCCAATATAATGCAGCAGTGGGTTTACTATTGGAAATTATTATGGTTTCAGATTTCTTTGCAATGCAATATTGCAACTTCATTTTATATTATTAATTCCATCAGTGATGTGCAGAAGAATACAGTTATTCCAATTGCTAAAAGCATCAGAGTGAGTCTGTGTTTCATAGACTGTTATTGCCCACACAAAAACCTTCTTGGCTGAGAAGTTCGCAACCAGACAAATTATTCTCAGTTATCAATGGCTTAATTGCTACTTTTGTTTTCAGAATATTTTTTTAAAGAATACTTATTTAAATATATTTACAGTGAATAAACTTTTTAAAATGCATTTCATGGATATCACAAACTTAACAAGCCACAAACTTTACATCAAAATCAGACTGCTCTTCATTAACTCGGGATAGATTAATTTCTCTACTTTTAAAACCTCTGGTTTTGAACATTTATTTGACATGAAGTGGGCTCCTTTGTATTAATATGGTTTTTACCTTTCTGGTTCTGCAATGGGGGCAGAAAATCTGCACTCACTTACCTCTGACCTAACTCTGCTGGCCCACAGATTTAGACTGCAGTATGCCCAATAAAGAAAAATAACACATGCTGTTAAGACAGCTATTTCAATAAACTGATAGCCTCGAGGACTGAGAAAAAAAATGATGCTTTAAAGGCAAACTGGGGGCTTCTCATTTAGGAGACTTTTCTAGTATCAGTCAGAACCTTTTTGTGATACATCTGTCATGGAAAATGATCAGAAGCTGCTGAAGTAAACAAAATGTGGGTCTGTTCTGCATTATTGTAATTTGCAGATACCCTGTGCCTGCTTACAGAGGATGGCCCGAGGCTTTTAAAACTGTTAATGACATGAACAGTAGCCAAGAACTGTCTTTATTTGAAATACAAGCATATTTTTTAAATAAACCAGAATGTGTGAATCCTCATACAGTTGCCATTTGCATTAGCTTTACACAGTGAGAATTTTTTTTAAAGATACAGATTTCTCACCAAACATTCAGTGAACTAATTAAACAATTGGAAGCATTTTCAAGAGGTGTTACCACTTAGTTAAAATACTGGCTTTCATGGCTGGTCCAAATCAGGCTTTGCAATAAGTGAAACTTGGTTCCCTTTCACTGATTTCTTGAAGTTCATAAATTCATTAAATGTTCATTCATCAAATTCCATCTCTTTTCTGGCTCTTCTATCTCAGAAAGAGGCACCTGTTCCAAAAGACTGAATTGGCAGATGGCTTAGTGAGTATTGCACCATATCACAGCTGGCGGAATGAAGTAATTTTAATGAACAGAAGACAAACAGAAATTAAAATATTCAGTATTAGAAATAAGGGAGTGAGGATTTCTTATCTGGTCCTGTTCTTTTTCTGCTTTTTTCTCAGTTCTAATATTCTTCTACAAAAGTAGAGTTGTGAATCCTAAATGCTAATTGTTGAAATTCATAACAGTTTGGGACTGTGAAACAGCTCTGCCCATGGACATCTCAAAAACACTGCAGTTGGTAGTGCATCTGCTGTACAAGAAGGTTTTTTTCCATGTAAGCATTGTGTCATTTTTCCAGTTTACTAGGCATCTGAAAATCAGCCTGGTTTCAATGAAAATATCTGGAAAGCCATGCTCCATATGCTTTTTATATGAGACATAAGACTTGACTGTGTAATACTGGACATCCTCCATTCTGTGGGACTTCTGCCAAGTTCAGCAGAAATAAAAGTTACAGGCAGGAGAATAAAACCAGAGGAATAAGTGATTACTAAATCCTTACTCTGTTTTTAATTTTTATATTCTGCTCTGGTCTCAGCTGTTAGAGTCAACTTTTAACAATGTCCCTGAGCTGGAATAGCCATGTATTCTGTACTTTAAAGTGCTTTGTGGTTAAAACTTTAAAATGTTTAATGTTCATAAATGAATGACAGATTTTCAGAGGTTTTCAGTGTAGGTTTAGAGACTTCCAAAAATCCTAGTATGTGTCTTTTTGCATCTTTAGGTAAGAATGTGTCTCTAATCTATGAGCTTGGAAAAGCCTTAGAGCCTTTTGATATGTTGTGTGCATGAGTAGTTAAGATTGTAGTTGAAATGTAAACTGCAGCCGTTACAAATTTTCTCAAGAGTTTTGGGGTAGAAGAAAAATCTTACCTTGTGTTTTGGTGTTGCCAGTGATTATGTTACTCTGTCCTTCTGGTCTGTTATGTCCTAGATTGTGAACTAATTAGATTAAGAAAGAAACGATAGCTTAAATTCAGGGGAAATAATTTTATTCCTCATGGTTACAGAAGCATGAAAATGTTCCTCTGCAAAATGGCAATAGAAGGCAGCAAGTAAATAAAAAACATATTTTTTAGCATGATTTTGAAAGCCAGAATCCTGGTTTCTGTATAGTTCAGTTAGAAGTCCCAGAAATGTAAATTCTAAAGTCCCATTGTAAGACCTTGCTTTCACATTTCCCAAATGTGAAAGTAAATACTGATAACATCTACATATTTGGCATTGCTTTCAAGATCTTGTTTTCTTGTATCTATTTATAAATCTAATACTGTTCAACTCCTTTTTATTGGCATGTATGTGTTTATTGTACCTAATGAGAAGCAAGTCCTCTCAATATCTTGGATGCTGTAGAAAACTTGAAATTAAACTGGAATTTAGTTCCTGTCTACAATACAATCCACAGTCACACAGTTTTCACTTGCTAAAACTTGCTGTGGCTGTAGGTAGAACTTTTATAATGTTCAGGTTAATGCATGTGGAGGATTTTTTTAAGCACTTCATCTCCCAGTCTAACAGAAAGAACACTGAGAATATTTACCTTCATTTATCATGCTTTCAGTATTAGTATTAACTATATTACAAGAGAGAGCATAAATCATCTACTTGGCATCTCACTTCATGTCCTAAGTTAAGAAAGGTGCTACAAGGCTATTACTTTCTGCAAGTTATATGCTGCTTCTCTAATATTCTGTTCCTTCACTGCTGTTTCTTTGTCTGTTTTACATCTGTGAAACTCAGAATAATCCCTGTACTCAATACATTGCTACAGACAAGAAAGAAAGGAAATTTTACATATTCAGGATGCATATGTAAATTACTATTTTTATTTAATAAAGACAGATTGTTGAGCCTGGCACTAATTTTATCCTTTATTACCAGTGAAGACATGAGAACTTGAAGTACATCCTGCTTCCATACCAGGGAAATTGGCTCAAACTGGAAGGAGGAAGACATAGCATCATTTTTTGTGGAATACGTCCTTTAAATGTTAGTTTACAAAGACATGCTGAGTCAAAAGGCCAATTTTATCCAAAAGTTGTTTTTAAAAATGTAGTATACTCAGATATACATAGCATACATGACAAAATAGCGAAGATAAAACAGTTTTAGAAACCTGTTGGACTTTATGGAGGCATCTGATTGTTGCTCAGGAGTCCACTCTGGGAAGGACACCCACCTACTTCTGTGGCTTCTCTGGCTGATGTGCTTAATCTGTGCACTTGAGCACATGATCATGTTCTGCAATGGCTCACAAATAACTTTTAACATCCCAATTAGCTCTGTTTTATCTACATAGCTAGTTTTCCAGATAAAAATTAGTTCTATAATTCCTTTTTATCAACTCTGTGGTCCTCACTTATAGTACAAATGCCTCATATATCTGACTAATAGAATCTTGCTGCCTTGGTACACTTTGGTCACAAAAACATTTCACTGGTTACTTTGCTTGTAATTGTGAGGTATGCCACCACTTTCCTCTCTGCATCTAGTTTGGACTAACATGGAAATGAAAAATGAGTGAATGTAAATTTTTTGCTAAAAGAAGGTCTTAAGTGTTGACAGGACAGCATGTTCCAGCCCAGAATTTTCTCTGCACATAAACATAGAATGCATTTCATAAACCAAAATGAAGGTTTTGTTTGTTTGCTTTTGGGTTTTTTTCTGAGTTTCTTGAAAGAACGTGATTCTCAAATGAAAAGAAACACTAGAATGTGTTTAAAAGGGAAATACTGTGATAATAGAGTACCAGAAGAGCAAGCAAAGCCTCCAGTAAAGAAGCTGAAACTACTGTACAGGTAATAAGAACAGACCCAGGCCCAGTTGTCTTTGCAGCCAACATTAATTGTAAGGAAGAACAGATGTTTATATTGTTCTATTGATGTAGATTTGGTAAATTTCTACTTTGCTGTAATTGTGGCACATTACATGTGCATTACACATGCTTTTACATTATCATCTGAACTGTAATCTTGCACTTCTAGAAAATCAGCACTTGGGGAAACTGTGTTATCATTTAAAAACACAATCAAAGGTTTACTTTGATCTTTTTTCCAAAGTAAAAAAAAATGGTTACGTTTATGTGCCTTTGTCTTTTCTTTTCTGGTGATGTTGCACTGTGACCGTGTTCGTCTGTGTGATTCATTACAAGCTCACTGGCAGATGGTCACGTACACATTGCAAAAGTGCTTGATGCTAATAATCAGCTTTTAGCTTTAATATTCTTTTCCTGTGGTAAGTAACATATATTATCATAATGCCTAGAAAGATCATGGTTGTTTTAGTCACTGCCATCTAAATACCTTTATCCTTCAGTAAAAAATGTTTCTCCGTACATATTCATATTTTATAAGTGAAACCTACTGCATGTATGGATGGTAGTGACAGAAAAATTAATATTCTGTCTTCCACAAATAAACAAAATGGAAGAATGAGAGTTTCATGAGACCAGAATGTACTAGAAAACCTCCTAGCTCCTGCATATAATGATTTTTTGTGGGCTAAGCCATTGGAGCCCCACAGGGGTTATACAGCTAAAGCTTCAGAAATCCTGCTTTGTCTTACTTGATCCTCATACTTGTTATGGTAGAAGGAAATTGTTTATGTATATTTTATTTGTTTATGTATATTTTATTGCATAACAGTAAATCAGGCTTACATGCGATGTTTATCCATCATAGTTAAAATGCTGTCAGTCCAAAATACATTCCATTTATTTAAAAGGTGAAATTGTAAAGAACTACTTCTATGTAGCACAGAAGAACGTGTACATCAAGAAAGTTATTTTATAAGAGGAAAAATGTGTTGAATTATGGGCTCTTATCATTATATTATCATTTATTTAGCAGTAGTTCTAGATGGAATAGCTGAAGAAGCCAAAATATGGTGGAACTTTGTGGAGTCCCTTTATAGCTATGTTGGAAAGGGAAAATTTCTGGTCTGGCAGTTGTAGTGGAGACAGCTGTTGAGATGCTCTTGTTGGTTTTTGTTTATTAGAGTTATAGTACACTATATCCAAGCAATAAAATAAGTTACAAATCCAACTCCCTCAAAACACAATGTCATGCAATGGTTCCAGCAAAAGTGAATCTTATTTATTTGATTAAAATTCCTTTATTTTTAATAAATTCCTTGCTCATAAACTGCAACTCCGTTCATATTCTTGGAAGAGAATATGACACTGAAGTCCATGACAATGTCTCTACAGTGTAGGATCACGGCCTACAGACCTGCTATTTTTCTGAATGTATTTCTCAGTTACATCTCCTGAGAGCATTAGAATGTACATTTTAGCTGATATAGCTCGTCTTTTCAGGCACTTTCATAAATGTGTCTAAGGTACAGTCTTAACTGCAGAATTCTGTCCTCCAAAATTGAGGCTGAAGTAAATCACAGCCAATACAAAGAAAATACTCCATGAATATGTGCCAGATTTCATCCTGCTGGTTTCCCTGATATAAGCATTTTAATAGGCTCCTTTGATTCCTAACTCAGATACTTTTGCTCTAACCACATAAACACAAAAAATTCAATTTTAAAATGTATTCACAAGATAATTGTCAAACTAAATTCCATCTTCAGCTGATTTGCTTTGAAATTATTTTGACTTACAGTGCTTGTGAGTATATGTTTTTATATATGAATATACTTCTGTACTTGTTCTTACTGTTTTGTGATTTATTATGTGTTGATGAAGTTCTATTGTAGACCCTGGAGTTTTTTTCAAAGACAAGAAGTTTCATTGTCATGTTTTTCTTACAATGCTTTATATCTTGTATATTGAAGTTATTTATCAGAAATATTTAAAAGATGGTCTAAATTCATGATTTTAAAAAAGTATTATTTAATATTTGCCTGAAGTTAGTCCCAGAGGTTGCAGTCAAAAAAGAGCCTCACTCTGCTAGTCAGTATATTACTATTACAAAAGTAGTATTTCTAAATTATTTTCCACTGAACATAAAACCAGACTTTGCATCTAAATGCATTGTACAAATCCAAAACAAAAGATGGTGTCTGCACCAGGGACCTTTTGATCTTCAGAAGAATATTTCTGTCCTTTCTTTTCTCCCAATCTGACTGAAAGGTCACACTTTACCCATACTTCATTCTGCCAGATTTATTCATGGCCTGGAGGCTTTATCAAATTCATTTCAAGCAGAAAACTCTGGTAGTGGTTCACAAGAGAAACTTTTACCTGTGGAGACGAAGCAGCCTGATTCTGCTCACCTTCAATACTCTTTGCTGCATGTCATGCCAACTTTTAAGTCTATTATAGAGAGAGAAGTCCAACAGCAGTAAGTTTGCCTGAGGGACAGGAATTTTATGGGTAGTCTGAATGGGGTGGAATTTTGTTGGCTGTTTTAACAGTAACTATTAATTAGTATCTATCTTTTAAACTAATATGTTTTGGACAATCCAGGGAAAAAGTATAAAAATTCTCTTTAGTGCTAACTTTCTAAAATCAAAGGAAATACACATTTAAGAATTAGTTTAAAGGGGTCCTCACTATCATGTTAAAACTGAAAAACTTGTCCCAAAACTTTAGTGATCTACCAAAAGTTTTGCCTAGCCTCAGAGATTCCTGCCTGAATCAAGGTACATTGTAAGTGCCTTGAAACAGCTGCACTTTCAACACAAAGCAAGGCCAAACTCTACAGATTTTATTGAGTAGTATTATTGAAGTTCTTGGTTTAGTCTAACATGAAGGAGGTAGATAACTATGATGTTAATTAAGAAGTTTTGCATAGAACTTTATTTTGTGGAACTATATAGGTGAGTCAATTGTGGCTTAGAAGAAAAGCTGTTAAATAGGAATGGCATAAATAATTGAAAGATCTGTTTGTCCCATCTCATTGGGTTTTTGGTTTAAACTCATACTTATAAAACTAAAGATGTGCTTCTTGAAGCAGTACCATAGTGTGATCCCATTATTATTCTCTGTGTGGTGTGGATTGGGCTGGTTGCTGCTTGTAGGAGATGCTGAAGGACACAGAGTGGTTCATCGGATATTAAAAGTAGACAATATATTTTCTTGGGTTTTTTGCTTCAGGTTTGTTGGTTTTGGTTTTTTGTTTGGGATTTGTTTGGTTGGTTTTTTTCTGGAGGTTCATAGAGTCATAAAATGGTTTAAGTTGGAAGAGGCATTAAAGATCATCAAGCTGCAATCCCTCCACCATGGACTGGGACACCTTCTACTAGAGCAGATTGCTCAAAGCCCTGTCCAGTCTGGCCTTGAATACTTCCAGGGATGCATCCACAACTTTGGGCAACCTGTTCCAGTGCCTCACCACCCTCACAGCAAAGAATTTCTTCCTAGTATCTAATCTAAACCTACCCTCTTTCATCTTAAGGCCATTCTGCTTGTCCTGTCACTACATGCCCTTGTAAAAAGTCTCTCTCCAGCTCTCTCGTAGCCCCCTTAAAGTGCTGAAGGCTGTTCTGAGGTCTCCCAGGAGCCTTCTCTTCTTCCAGGCTGAACAATCCCAACTCTCTCAGCCTGTCTTTGTGGGAGAGGTGCTCCAGCCCTATGCTCACCTTTGCCACCTCCTCTGGACTTGCCCCAAGAGTTCCATGCCCTTCCTGTGCTGAGGAGCCCAGAGCTGGGTGCAGTAGTCCAGGTGTGGTCCCAAGAGGGCAGAGCAGAGGGGCAGAATCGCCTGCCTTGCCCTGCTGGTCACGCTGCTCCTGCCACAGCCCAGGCTGTGGTTGGCTCTCTGGGCTGTGAGTGCACACTGCCATCCAGTCTCCTGGTGTGTGCTTCCCCAAGAGCATCTCACCACTGCTCTAGGGCTGCTGGCTTCTTCTCAACAACACTGCCAAGTCATTCTCCTTCTCAATGAGATCATTTCTCAAACTTAGGGTTTTTCCAGGATTAACGGCACTATTTCTATTTTCATGCTGCCTTTGGAGGCTTGCAGTGGTTATTTCTTTTGTCGTGATTATTTCTTTTGTAGTGGTTATTTCTTTTATCAGAAATGTTCAGCATCATCTACTGGCTTTGACCATTTACAGTGGATGTTTTTTCTACTGCATTCCAGATTTGTCTAGAACACAACCCCGAGCAGCTGACTGGGGTTTTAACTTCATTTGCTGCAAGCCTTTGGTTTATGACACAAAGAAGCAGTGCTCTCCACAAAGATACAAAGTGCACATGGACTTATCCAAAATGACATTTGTTTGATTAATTGTAACTCCTGTTATAGTGTCATTTTAAGTTTGAGCTTCTGCCTTGGTGAATCAGCACTTCCAATTCTGTGGTTAAATAAATTTAGGAAAGAAACCACATATGTTGTAATATATAGGCTGTATTGTACTTAAGCAGACAATCATATTATGCTGTGTTTGCAGGTCTGGTATTTACCTTTTCATGGATATTTGTCTTTCTCATGGTTAATTGCGAATGAAGTAGACAGGGGTCTTTCATCTGGAATCTAACATTAACAAAACCTGTGAAAATTAAAGAAAGAAGATAATGGAAAGAATTCCTATTGCTCTTATCTTATAGATGATGCTGAGGAAAACACAGGAAAATTTGCACTTTAAAAAATTTCAAATGATATGTTAAAGAATAGTGTATTTCATGTATTATGGTGTTCTAAAAATATTTTTTAATTACTTTACACAGGTGATATTACATTTGTATGGCATTAGAGGAATTATTACCCTTAATAGCTTTCATAAGACACTATTAATGGAAACCCTGTTACCCATGTTTTATCTCAGAGAACTGCATGCCATAATTAAGTGCACTTAAAAAGCCAAATTAAACTGAATGAACAAGTAACCAGTAAGGATGTTCTCTTGAGCATTCATTCTTACCATGATGAATGATGCTTGTTTTTCTCTTCTCTTTAATTAGAATGTTTCTACATTTGCCAAAGAAAATGTTGGAATGTGGACAAAAACTGGAATTATAGGAACAGGGTTTGATGTAATAGCTTATTTGTAAAGGAAACACAACTTGTTTGGTATTTTATTGAAACGGGAAGTTCAGAACCTCAGTACACACAAGCACAACAAATTCTCAGGTGCTAGTTGAGTCATCTGTTGTTGGAAGTAGCCTCATAGAAGGCTTCCCCTTGATTTAGTTTTAATCTTCAATTAACAAAGGGAAGGAAATTACATACAGATTTAGTTTTAGATTATGTGCAAAGCTCTCTGTTGCCTTTTAGCTGTCACCCTGATGTGCATGCTTTGTGACTATATCATGCTGGCACTACCAAAGTGTGTCTCAGTGAAAATATTCTGCTTTTAATGAGCATAAGAAAACTGATGTATTCCTTTTATTTATGAAATAATATAAAATTTGTCAAGCCAAAGTATTTTGATTTTTCCTTCTCTAGTCATCTTATACCTGATTTCAGCTTTACTTCAAATTGGAGAAGTAATCAGCTATGATAAGTTTGTAATTGATAAAACGACTGGTTTAAGTTTAGCATGGGATTATTTAGTTTTTAATTGTCATATTTGTTTGTAAGAAGAGGTCTGTTATATAGCAGAGAAGAGCATGATGATACCATGTAGTTTTGTACAACCACTTGGGAGTTTATGTGTATATCTTCTCAGGAGAAGACTTAGCTTTCCCCTTCCTTCAAAGTCTGTGTGACAGTGGCCTCTCTTCAATAAGAAGGATTTACTGAATGCCCTCCAAATCACATCATTACTGTTTCTCTGTTTAACCCCAGGAGTATTCCAGTGCTGTGCAGTGAGTTCTTGCCTCCATTAGCAGGCTGAGCAATGATGGCTTTATAGCTCTCCCAGTATCAGTCCACAGCATAATGACAAATGCATTACACCTTAATCAATAATGTCATTTTGAGAAAAAATTCCATGGGTAGCATTAGAACTACCATGCTAGTTCCTCAATTTTAAACCAAATAGAATTTTAAAATAAAAGTACACACATGATCCAGTGATTGTGCAGGACATTTTAAAACTTTTTCCCTTATGCAGGACTAGATAGATTATATTCTTTTTCCTCATTCTCTGAGTAGTGTATATACTTTAGTACAGTATGTGTGCAAACAAACTGTACCTTCTGTTACACCATGAGAGTTTGCATTGTTGTAGGACTAAAGCTGTATTCTGATACACTCCCCTTATTCCCATGGATTTTAGTGGGAATACTGGATAGGGACAAAGCCAGATATGGTAAATATTTATTTACATAGATTTACTAGAAAACTAGTTTGCAGGAAAAAGGTTATTGAGCATTTGTATTTTATCTAAGATATCCAGATATGTGACTAGTAAATAGCTATTAATTTTGCTTGAAGACTGTGACTATTTCTGTGCTTCAGAGTATTTATCTTGCATTTAAGCTCAAATCCCAGTTGCTCATATTTTATGTACAGTACTTGCTGAGTATCCTTTGGTTTTCACATTGGAGCTGCTTGCATATGCAAGGACAGCCTCTTGAAAAGGCTTTCTGCTTTCACTAAAGCTAAAGCACTTCAGTTAAAATCCAGATAGACTAGAAAGTAGTAGACACTCGATCCTGCACCATTCTTAGATGAAGAACAGCAGTAATATAGGAAAGGAACTCAGAAAGGAGGACAGGGTCAGGAGTTTGACCCTACAAACTTTGCCCAGCTAGAATGAGAAGTCACTGAAAGTCCACTACCATAATAAGTCTGCCTCGTTCTCCATATTTAACTGCGTCATAACTGGCAAACTCAAATTTAAAACAGACCAAAATTTCATATGGAATTTACAAGAATATATCTTTACAAAAAAAAAAAAGATTTTTAGAAGATCACCATTAGATTTTCAGTAAACAGAAGTGGACTTTCTTGTGAATTGATTTTAGATTGCCACTTCAGAATAGCACTTTAATAGCTTCGCCTTTCAAGTTATACTTTTATTTTATCTTCATTAAGACAGTTCCTGCAAGACCAAATGCAAATATCAAATAAGTCAAATTAATATTGTTCCATTATCTTTGTCACTAAAAAAAGGTTAAATCAGAAATAAGTCATAAAAAGAACAAAAATGGAAATGTAATTACATGTTGAAATCCCAAGTACACCTGAAATCCTAATCAGGAATAAGATTATATTCTAAATAAGGCTTATGTTTCAAACTTCTTCTTACTCACAGCAACAACATGTTAGACTTCTGTTTGCCTCCAGCATTTGATCAGGTTACTGACACATTGTCTGCTCTGGCTCCTGTAGACTCTTGAGAAGAAACCAGAGGGGTAATCTGCTGCAAATGTGTGTGGTGTATTAGATCACAAGCTGATAAATGTCAATTCCTCAAACAGGTACTGGAATCAGTTGTTTTTAGAAGAGCATCATTTGTTGCCATGCACAATTTACAATTGTGGTTTGTGAATTCATTTTTTCACTTTATTAAAGCAAATCCTTTTCAAATGCTTATCCTTAACTCGAGAAATAAAGAGAGCAAAGAGAATAAATTTAGTGTCAGGTATTTGGCCATTAGCCCACCAACTTTCATAGCTTTAAACTTACTCTGTATTCACAACATAAATATTTCTCCTACAATTATACAGAAAACTGTCCCAGCTTGCTGTCACAATATAGTTGAAGTTCTTACATTATTGTCATGCTAAAAAGTACAATAGTTCATGAACATAATGTTCAAGTAGAAATCATTAATCATGCCTTTTGTTTAGCACCTATGAAGAAAGTGGTCCTCTCCAAAAACTATTCCTGAGTAATGGTAATTTTCAAATATAATTGATACACAATGGTCAAATATTTGAACACCTAGGATTTTTTTTTTCTTCTGTGTGTGCTGGCAACTCCACTTGCTACTTTTAGTGCTGGAGGATTGAATGTCTCTGCTTTCCATTCTTCCTATGGGATCTTCCAATTTGTGACATAGATTAAGTGAAGAGGAGATGTTATTACACATAAAGAAGTATTCCTGCCAAGGAGTGCTACTCAGGGAAGTTATATACCAGAGGTAATCATGATAGCAGTTCTTCTGGGAGTTTCTGAAAGCAACCCAAATCAGGTCTAGTTTTGTAGCTGGCAGCATTCCACAGCAGTGGCACCATGTGTGATGCCAGGTAACCTCTTTGAGGGGACTCATTTTTTTGATTCTCAGACAATTTAAAAGGCTTTTCACTGTTGAGCTTTGATGTAATTTCAACTGACCCTTTAGTTCACATTTTAAAAACCAGGTGTTCCCTGCTAATTATCATTGTCTTGCATGGGTTTCCCTTTAAGCAGAGAGTTTGCATGGGACTTCTGAATGCAGCTCTCCAGGTTTCTGTTGTGCTTAGTCATTACTATGCATCTTTTTTAAACAATTTAAGGAAAAAAAAATCTTGTAATTATACATCACATTTTCAATAATATTTGGTCTGGTATGTTGTAATATTGTGTGTGCTAAACAGAAATATTTTGTGGTTTTTTTGATGAGGGAATACTTTAGGCTACCCTACTTAGTTTTTCCTCAGTTGATACCAAAAAAAAATTAAAATAAGAAAGCAACTTTTAAAAAACCTAATTTGCTGATGCCTGGCTTTTTAAAGCCAAATCCTTTGTATTTTTTTTCTCTGCAGCATATCAAAAAAGATTGAGAAAAGTCAATCCTCAGAAATTTGAAGGAAAACGAGCTCACTGTGTTCAAGCTTTGACATATTTCATAAAGCTGTTGAAAACCAAAACATGAAAGCCAGAT
Organism: Notiomystis cincta; assembly: GCA_013398075.1. Taxonomy (NCBI): domain Eukaryota; kingdom Metazoa; phylum Chordata; class Aves; order Passeriformes; family Notiomystidae; genus Notiomystis; species Notiomystis cincta. The sequence goes on along the minus strand of VZRX01003970.1, from coordinate 31,550 downwards.
TTATGAGCTTTTTTAAAGTTATTTGTAGATTCCCAAGACGATTGTGTTCCCATCACTTACTGTAGCCTCTAAAACTCAAATGACGCTTAAAAATATTCATGTTTGGCACACACTGAGTTACTGCTGGGCGTTGCAGTGGCATTCAGCTAAAACTGAAGAGTAGAGAGAAGAATGTATTCTGCCTTCGTGTAAAACAGTTCAGTCTGCTGAGGCTGGCTGCAAAAGGACTCACATTTTCATATTTTAAAGATAAAACTAGCAATTATTTTTAATGTTAGGATTGCGTTTATTATGAGTTAATACAACTGTTTGGGGAATGAGCCTTTGGGGAGCATCTGTGTAACCCTTCACATTTGCCAGGCTTTTCCTTTCAACAAGATCACTCACTTTGTTATTACTGGAATAGAAAACTCTTTTATTTATCAAAGTATTATTCATCTGCACATTGCCAGGTATAGAAAATCTGTTGACAGCACTGGATTTATCATTTACTGTTAAAGGCAAATGGAAGGATTCCCCACTTCCCTAAGTCAGCAAAACAAATGCCAGTCTTGAAACTCACTGCACAATATCCTGTGTTGATTAAAAAAAAAAAAAAAAAAAAAAAAAAAAAAAAAAGTTGAACTGTCCAAAATGATTCAATATCTGAAAAGCCTAAGGTAGTTGAAATGAGCTTATAATTTTGAAATTTTTTTCTTTAGAGCAAATACTAGATTTCCATGCCTTGTGTCATCATTATTTGTAGTATTTAACCATGGGGAGTATCAAGTTGTTTTCCATTAAGTGCAGCATGTTATTAGCTCATGGAATTTCTGTTTCAGTGTGGTCTTTCATCACTGAAATATAGTTATCTGGAAATGTATTCTTTCAGTCTGTGAAAATGCAGATGTGTTTACTCCCATATGATTAAACATTGCTATTTACTTCATTAATACTTCATTCCTTAAGCTACTCTGCTGAAATTAATAACATACTGGTCTCATGCACTGGTCTGCTTAAAACAAAAACCCAACAATTTGCCTTATGTGGGTTGGGACAGTATGGTAAGCCTAGAAATGTTATTATATGAAATATGGGTAAATGGTTGCAATATGAGGGAATAAATGCCAAAATGCAACTAATCTTCCTCCTTGTTGCTGTATGAGAATGACCTATGAGATACCAATATGGACCAGTTGCAACTGTTAAAAGATAGCCTACATTGAGCTGAGGTCATTATTTTTGTGCCATTAATAATTCCATTTGAAAGAAAATCCCATACCTGTATCAGTACCTCATTGCATCTGCCAGAAGTGACTCCATGCTCCCTGGTGCCTGTGTCTAGGAGTCAGCAATCCAGGCAACTGGGAAGGGATCTGCAGAGTGCAGGGGTGAGTGCTGAGAGCACCACACTCACTTCATGCTCTGGGCTCGTTCCAGCCTGCTCCCCTGAACCGAGCCCATCTTCTGGGTGTGTTCCATCCAAACAGAGCACAGTCTGTGCCCCTGTGGCTGCTGCACTGTACAACTGAAAGTACACTCAATGGGAATGACTAACAGATTCGTTTCAAAATTGCATTAAACTAGACCGGTAAAAACGTAAGTATCATTTTGCCAAAGGTCCTGTGAGGATAGATCCATCAAGAATAGATCTTTGTCAGCTGTGAGGGAAAACAGTCCATGTATATATTACATACCTTTTAATGTGGTGGCTGGTTCTCTAAATCAAATTATTTGGAGGCTGAGATTTTCTTGGTTTGTATGTGGTCTCAACTGCTTTTGTTCAATTGTCAGTTGAATTAAGGGAAGAAACTTTCTGTTATTATTTTGCTTGCTTTGTATTTTTGAGACATATGAACTTGCATGCATTTACAAACTGCATTAGTTGGAGAGTCCTACCAATAATGCCAGATATGAAATGTAGATTCAACATTGCTGACTTAGATCTCCTGCAGAGAAGATCCACATTTTCTCACATGAGCTCTTTGACATAAATATAGTGAGGCCACCACACCAGCACATGTAGGAACCACTGGCATAAAATGTACAACTATTCCATCCATATATTGTATTTTTTATCTAGGCTTTTGCTAAGCTACCAGGCTGTAAAATCTGATTAGTCATAACCTAAAGTAGTAGAACTGGAGATTCACTCTGTCAGTTCTTTAATTACTAAACTATCTTCATCTCACCTCATGAGTTTTCTCACTTTCACCTTTGCAAATTTCCTCACTCCCAACATCCCACAAAGTGGGGAAGCAAACGGCTCTGTGGCTTTGATGCCACCAGGGCCAAGCTGCAACAGATTGGAATCAAAGTAACCTTGAGAGACAGAAGGAATGGTCAGATGTAAGTATGATGGAGTTCAGTAAAGATAAGTGCAAAGGCAGAGAAATAATCACCTGAATAGTGACAAAGTAATACTTCTGCCAAAAAAGAAACTCAATATAACTGAGGATCTGAACCAATATACATAACCTCTGCCATATTCAGGTAAAAGAAGCAGGCATACAAGGATGTGTTAACAGGAATGCTAAGCATAAGACACAAGAATTGTTTGCAGTGTGCAGAGAGCAGTGGTGGGGCCTGAGCTGGAATACCATGTCTTGTTTTGGGCACTGCACTTCAGGAAAGATGTGGGATCCATTGGCAAAAATCCAGGGGAGAATAACAAAACCATCAGAGGTCTACAAAATATGACCCCAGCAGAAAGACTGAAAGAACTGTGTTTGTTTAGTCTGGAGACGACTGAGTGGAGACATGATAACTGTCTTCAAATATTTAAAGGTTGTTGCAAAGAGGAAAAGAAGAAATTGTTCTCCCTTTCCCTTGGCAGTAGGACAAGAAATAATGGGCTGAAAATGCATCAGAGGCAATTTAGGTTAAATCATTAAGGAAAACTTTCTAACTGTGAGAGAAGATAAGCGTTGGACTAGATCGTGTATGGAGGTGGAAGATTTCTATCTTTGAATTTGCTGGGATTTTTGAGGACTTGCCACATGTAGTCCATGGAACCCCCGTGGTATGCCAGTGGTGCAGAGCTCAGAGGTGCCTGTGCCACACTCATACACTACTTTGGCATGAAGCATGGAACAGGGCTGCTTTATTGATATTTCAGGGATGAAAATACTTTCCAATTACAATTGGCATTATTTGCAAAATTTTGATCTAAATTTGCAATTGCAATTTGCATTCTTATCACTGACTGGTAGTCACTTGAGTTCTCTTGAATTAAGACAAAACAGAAGGACAAGTTTTGAAGTATTTTGGAAGAAGAGTTTAAATTTCTAGTCCTGAAAACCTTTCCTTAGTTAGCTAATTTGTAATTAAAGAACTTTTTAACTTAAAAAATAATTAGTTTGTGTTGACACCAAATGCAAATATATTTATTTCAAAATATTTTTCAAGTTCTAAACAGTTATAGTAAAGTAACCATACCTTACAATATTGTCAGTGTTTTAAAATTATATATATATTTGAAATACAGCTCCTTGATTTGCAAGTCATAGTTATTCTCAAAAGGGAAAAGACATTGCTTTACCCTGATTTGTTTATTAATCTATAGTTGATTACATTGAATTATGTAGTTTTCAAAATAGTCCTATCTCTGGAAAACAATTAAATTAATCTAAGAATAGGTGAATTTTTTATTTTTTTCTCCTGCAAAAATTTGCTATGCCAAAAAGAAAATGGTTCAGACATCTTCCAGTATAATTTTGAATATCCGCCAAACAGTAGATTTATTTGCCAAACATTTTCCTACAGTATCCCCACTGGGACTCAGTCTTTCAGAGAATAAATTGGTGAAATTAACTTTTCTTATCAGTCTGTGGGATTTGAGAGAAGCACAGTTGTCTGCCAAAATGCAGTAGAAAGAAACAATATCAGCTAAATTGTCTGGATTCAAGTGTTCTTCCTTTCACCCTCGCCTTGGCCAGGAAACTCTTATATGAAGGAGTATCAGAGGAGGGGAAGAAACTGTTTTGAAGAACTTTCCAGATAATACAGTCTTGACTGTGTGCCATTCTCCTTTTACTTTCCTTTTTGTTTTTCAAGACCAGACATTGAAGGTTTCTTTTTTCTGGACCAAATTTTCTACTCTATCCTCTTCCACTTCTGGCTCCTGGCTCAGAGCACCAGGTTGTCTGCTGCAGAAACCTAAGGCCTGTTTGCCTGTACACAACCTCCATGGGTGTGCATGTGCTGGGGGCTGATGTAGCCTTCTCAAGCACTCAAAATGTTGTCACTTCTGGCTGTCTGAAGTCTTGACAGCCAGGGAGCTTCTATTTCAGCCAAAGGATATCAATAACCAATGAGAAAGCATTGTTTCAATAAACAGGCAGAGATAAAGATGCAATATTTGTAATTAATTTATGTTGCATGAATCCTGCAAGTTGAGTTTTGCCCTGAGAATGAAAAACATCACTGGCAATAACAAATGCATGTTGTACTGCAGAGTGGAATAAGGTTCTGGGTGCTGCTGAGATAACAGTATGGCAGGACATCCCCAACCAGCTGGGGTCCTGCATCAACTTAGACAACATTCTTCAAAGCTCAGGGTCTCTTTTTTTGTGAAACTGCTCCCTGAAGGAAGTTGTTTCCAGCTCTTAACGTGCTCTTTTCATGCCAGAGAGCACCTATTTATTTGTCTAGTGCAACATTTCAGAGTAATTTTTAAAGCTTTTAGTGACTCCTATTTCAAATTTAGTATTCCCAACGTGTTAAAAAAACTCAGCCAAGTGCTAAAATTTAAAAACAAAAAAATTAAAATTATGAGTTTTTAATTTAGGTTGAAAATGTATGGCACATGTTTTTCCTACAAAAATAGAGTTGCTACTTGATCAGTTGCTTCTGTCCTATTAAACCTGATATATAGAAAGATGAAAAAGAAAGCATTTCTTCTTTGTCTTGCAGCAGTACTGCATTGTTAACACAAACTTCCTTGATCCCTGTAGGGTCCTGCAGATTCTGCAAATTCCTCACTGCAGGGTAACTGTCTTTTCAGAAGTCTGCACATTGCAATACTCTCCTTTTTATCAGAAGCAGGCTGATGGTCCACTTGTGTGGATGTAAGCCCTTGATCTCTACATACTCATGGGGCTCCACATATGTTTTTCTTTTAAATTTTTACTAAATGACAGGTTGTCCAAAAATGCGTATCACCATGCAAGTGTAATGATTCCCTAACAGAGATACGATTTTGATTTTGTTCCTCACAAGGGCTTCATAAAGAATTATAGTAACTGAAAATATAAACATTACTTAGTATATTGAGTCATAATGAAATAATATGAATATTAAAATCTTACATCTTAATATTTCCCCAACAACACCACTAAACTCTATTAAATTAATATGCTATTTTATATATGTCTTTTCCTGTTAAATTTGTACATTATCAAAGCATAAAGCCTGTGAGATTTGGTGTTCATCAGTTTTGTGGGGGTTTTGTCATTTAATACTTGCAGAGTAATCAACTAATCCTTAACACTTCAACATTTTTTTACTGAAAATGAGCAATTTCTCATAAATTTCAAATGAAATAATAGTCAGTCTTTGGATAGATACAAACCATAAAATATACGATCTTCTCTCTTAAAACTTGTGTCTGCAATTTTATTTTCTGCTTATATTAATTATTTTTTCAAGTAATAATAACCAAGACATTAAAGCTTTCCATGTTTTCATAAGTGCTCAAATATTAATTATAAAATAAATCATAAGGAGTTTTTTGTAGATTTATTTATCTCAAGTTAATTGAAATTAAGAATGAAGACTAATAATACATACATTGATTGTGCAGTGCATGCACAAATTTTCAGTCATGTAATCATTAAAGATGGCTACATTATATATCTTTTTGAAGGTAAAACTTCACCTTATCAATTCTAGGCTACGAATACAATTTCTATTAATTGCAATCAATCATAACCATACTCTTAATTTCATTTTGTGCAGTATTATTATTCTAATAGAAATTTAGACTGGACATTTCTTCATGTGCTGTTTTCTGGAAGTTGGACACTGAAAATTGAGTGCTGTATATAGGAAATTAGCAGTTTCAGTGCTTAAAAATTTAATCCAAAATATTTATTTTCTTGCATAATACATGAATTCAGGTATTATTCAGAGATAATACCTTTGTAGCACTTGATAGCTGTACCCAGTGGAGTTTATGGAGTTTTGTGTTTGTTCTGGCACCTTGCCCAGCAGGAGCTATTTTCATACAGTCCTAGACAAAACTACAAAGTTTAGGAGTTTTTATACTTTTATGCTCTTTTGGCTTAGGGGATTGAAAATGAGTCACAGAAGGGACAATAGCTGGTGACATTTATTTTATAGCAAAGAAAGGCTTTATTTATTTGTCATTCATTCTCCTTAAGTTTTACCTCTGTCAGCAGTGATTTTTTTCCATTTAAAACTTGGGTTCATACCAACAACTAAATTAATGGGACATTTATGAGAAATGTACACATGTAAAAGGTGTCTTCCTGCCATTCATCCAGCTAGTGAAAGGATGAGGATCATGGTTAGAGTCTTACCAAAAAGATTAAATAGATGGTTTAATAACACTTTGTTTCGGTGTTCATCTGCTAAAGAGCATCATTGGAAATGAAAATCAGTGCTGTCTAATAGGCACTAACACAATTGTAACCATAACTACTGACTCATAGACCCACAATTTGTGGAAATAGTTGCTTTTGGGGTCTGATATTTTCCCAGGCTCGGTCTCTGCTAGGGAATTATTTATTTATTTGTAAAAGTTTGCATGAAGTGGGTACGGTTTCAAAGGACTGGAGCACCCCCGGAGTGCCGCAAAGGCTTTGATGTTGCAAAGGCAGCTGAGTCAATTTAGGGTAAGAGCTTGATTGTGCCCTCTCATCCCCCTCCAGAGCCTGTGTGGTCAGCTGGCTGCCCTTCAGCAGCTGGCCAGTGGTGTAACTCCCAGGCCAGTGGGCCAGAAAGCAAAGTCAGCCTTCCAGTTAACCTCCTCTCCGAGCGCTGAATGGAAACGCTGTGGGTTTGCCTGCCTGTGCCCTGTGAGTGGTGTGCTTGAGCAAATCCAGGCACAGCGACTGGGGAGGTGGTGGTGGTGACCCAGACAAAGCAAATGCAGAGATGACATTCCATGTTGAACCTTTCCTGTGACACTCCACCGGGATGTGCTGTGTTCTCACCCCATCCTCCTCTCAAAGGCACCGGGAATGAACCCAGACAGAAAACCCTCTCTGTAGCACATCAGCATTTCCCCTCTCTGGGGGCTCTTTCTATGTACTGAGTGCATAAATAAAGCATGCTAATTGTGGACATGAGCTGAGGTGACTGCTGTTAGGTCCTTAAAATTTGGGTTTCCTAATTTTATTACTAGCTATGTGCACATTTCCTTTAATATTAATTTTATCCAACAGCTGTTTCTATAGGAAGATGTGTCATATAAATAAGTTGTCATTACAATGGCAGCAAATAAATCCTTTCAGGGGAAATTTTTTAGGAAGCAGGAATACAATTAGCCCTTTTAAAATCATATGTGAAATAGCAAATCACAACTATTTCTATTTTGTGTCTTCTACCTAACACGAGTTCTACTGCCTTCTTAAGATAAAAGCTTCTCAATTCTTATAATTTTTATCTTTAAAATCATAGAGTTTCAGGTTGACAAAACCAGTGTGACTTTTTTAGTTAATCTATTTTAGAGAAACAAGTGTTATACAACAAGCACTTTCATAGTTTCATGATTGCACAGTTTTTAATTAATTAAGATTAATGATTGCATTCCTAGCAATACCAAAATCACACTGCTCTGTACATCACAGACTGCAAAGTGTTTTATGTTCCTGACCTAGTCCCCTTTTAAGACAGTGATCATGGCCTCTAAGCTCACAAGACCCATCACAAATGGTACTCTTAGAGAATTCCAAATCTGATCCCATATATTAAAACAGTACAATTATTAATTTTGTGGTTTTGTTGACACCAAGATGCCCAGTAGTCAGGCACTCTTAGAAGAGCATTCTGCTCAGATGGAGGTAGGCAGTACTGCACTGAGTCCAAAACCAGATCTGCACAGGAAGGGCCATACATTCAACATATTTGGATATATTCAATAAGTTTGGGTCCTCCAAAGTCTGCAATATAACTCTGCAATTATACTGTGATCAACAAAATTATTTGGCAACCATGAGACAGGGCTAAGTGTGTTATGCCATTCCTAAACCTAAGTTCACAAAGGAATAGAAAATATAGGGTATTTCTTGGGTTGTAATTGAGTCTTTTTTGTCTGATTCATCCATAGCAGTCACTGTCTTTATAAGTTAGTAAATCCAGAAAGCAAAGAATCAACCTAATTTTATTCTCAGGAGAACAACCAAGGAATTAACAATCAGAGAAAGCTGAATTATTTATTGTTGGAGAAGATCTCAAAATTCAGATTGAGATTGACATGTCCCAGAATAGCAGAGGCCAGTGACAGAGAGCCACTGAGCTGTGATGTCTCATGTTAGGGGTTTCAGGCTTTGCAGGATCTTCCTCCGGTGAACTGATCAGAAGTGCTAAGGCAATTCACTTGGACTTTTATCTCTGAACATGGAACTGTTTGGCTTTATAAGCCCCTGTAAATCAGGTGGGGAGGACTCCTACTTTGGCTGCACATCTTCCAAGCACATACATTACCACGTTAGATTCTTAAGTGCCTGTAGTTTCACAGCATGTTTGTGTCAGGACTGGAGGAAGGAATCCACTCAACAGCTGATTTCTTTCACTGTTCCAGTTACACCTTCTCCTACAGTCTCATATTCAGATGTCTCATATAAACCAGATATATGCAAAATGACCTTTCCTCCATGCTCATGTTGTCATCTGTATAAAACATCCCAAGCGATATGATACATTTCTTTTTGTTCTCATCTCCAGTCTCATAAATTTTCCAAACTTTGACAAGTGATACAAAATCAGAGCTGTTACATACATTGCTCTGGCAGGTCAATGGCAGCCTCACACTAAGAACTGAAACTTTTTTTTTAATTTTGATATGAAAACTTTATTTTGTGTATCATGGTGTGTACACTTGCTGTATGCACTGCTTTTATGTATATTATAGCTAAAGGAGATTTAATTGCTTTAATTGCTGGAACACTGTTCTGCCAGGTATATACTGAAATGAAAATTTGCCTTATATAGGTCAAGCAGGTTTTTATTATAATTATCAAATGTTACAAGTTGCACAGCATTCACAGAGAACTTTTTTTGGTTTTGTGGACACAAAAGTGTTTACAGTAAATGTTTCGCTCTGAGTGCTGGTACATTTGTGTTACTTCATACATCTGAGAGAAAATATAGTTTGTATCTGTGGAGCACAGGAGGGGAAAAGAGGTCCTAAAGCAGTTTAAACTCTGAGTTAGCTACATTTGTAAACTCTTCAATATGAGCACTATATATTATAAAGGCTATCACGATTTGTATTTGTGCTGCAAGACTATAATTATTTATAATACCCTTTAAGATTTCTGTGTGATGGCCAGTGTTATAAGTGTGAGAATGTAAGACTATGATATTGTGAAGTGCTTTAAGAAGTTTTATAAGTAAAATGTCTGTCCTATAATGAAATAATCTTAAACTCTGGTTTGGGAATTGTATTGTTCAAGTAAAGCAATTACTTTGTATATTTTACCCAAGAATTTCTGATACACCTGAAAAACTAAAGTACAGACTAATATATTTAATTTTTTTTCTGAATTATGAAAAACAAGGATTAGTCTTACTTTTAGTGGAAATGTAACACATTGGTTAATTAATTTTCTTGTTTCCTCAAATACAGATCTGCAGGCTTCAACGTCATCTATCAACAGGAACATACCAGCAGAATCTCTTTTCAAACCAGCCTGTCATGTTCGTATCTCCTACCAGTCAGCCACCCTGCAAAAAGCTAATTGAACTTATACAGCTGGCAGGAGGGAAAATCTGTAAAGCCTTACGTCAGGCAAAAATCTGTATAGGAAAAAAACCAGGAAAGAAGTACCAGGAAATAATATCTTTATCAGAAAAATGGATATTAGGTAAGACACTAAATTTCAACTTATATAAAATATTGCAGAATATATATTTAAAAAAATATCACAAGTATTTCACTAAACTGAGGTTATAGAGGGAAGAAAATGGAACCAACTGCTACTGTTAGATTTTCAGGAAAGTTATCTGTATGGTGAGATCTTTCTCTTACAGCTAAGAGGCCTTTATGATGGTCCTGGTACTCACTATTTTAATTTTTCCTAGAACAAATATCATCCAAGTATTTTCAAATTTATCTTTTGTATGATGTTTTCATTTAAAGCAATTATGGGAAAATGCCAAAAGAGAACTGCTTTCTAACACATGTATTTCAATTTTAGATGTAGTTTTAACTGGTATAAATTGGCATAGCACTACTGAAATATGGTGATTGGCACCCTCTGATAAATTTTCCTGAATGCTGTATCATACATCTGAAAGACAATTTTTTACAGCCTCCATTTCACTTGCAAAAAGTTTCTTTTTAACACCTGCTGTTACGTTTCTGAGAGTTCTTAGTCTATCATTTTTCCAACTCATTTGCAACACAGTCTGACAGACTCTATTTTCAGAAAGGGTATTTTCCAAAAATGGGATGTCATTTAGAAAAACTAAGATTAAATTTATGTCATATGCTATGTCAAACTCCTCCAGAAAGTGTCTCACACATACCCTAGCAATAAATGTACTACAGGAGTTGATGTTATATGAGAGCAAGTCCTAACCTCTTGGCCTCTAATGCTGTCAGATCATAATGACTTAAAACCTAAATGAAAATACAATTAAAGAAGAAAGGCAAAGTGAACCATAATGAAAAAATACTCATCTAAATGCACATTTTATGTCATACTTACCCAAAGTATAGGATAAAATTGTGAAGATTGATGAGAGAGGCATAAGAAGCTGTCACTGTTTATTGTACCTTTCTCCAGCTTCAAAGAAGACTTAGAGAGCAAGTGTGCAAAAAAAAAAGTGAGCAGATGATGAAAGCAGAGGTTTGTGCAGGACTAAAAATAAGAGTAAAACCACAAAAGTTTCCAATAGTAGTGCTCCAGATGGACCAATGTAATGATCCAAAGTGGTGTGTGATTTATGTGTCCCACTCTTCACTGGTCCCATCGAGGTCTGCCTTATCCCAGGTCAAGGATCTCATGAGCTGCCTGCAGCTGGACAGGCCACCTTCAGCCCATCAGTGGACTGAAGGAATTGCATATCCAGCTGCTAACAAAAAAAGGCTCTGAATTTTTTGTGTCGATGTTGTAGAGATTTCTCAGTTCACTTTTGCAGTCTGATTTCTAATCACTACATCCTGCTCACGAGGCATAGTCATACACCAGTTAATGGGGTTTAATTCATTTTGCTGAACCATCAAATCTCAGAAAAAAGTATTTTTAATATGATGCTTTAAAGGACTGATACAGGCCTTTGAAGCTCTGCCCCTTCCTCAGCAACTGTGTGCATAATAGTGTGAACAGTGTTACCTACAAATTGCTGTCCTAATCAAAAAAATCAGATCTGAAGGTGTTGCTAATCTTTGACACTTCACTGTTGCAATCCAGTTGGTTTGTGGCTATCTGATTTCTGCTATTAATACCAGCTGCCAATTAATTCACTCAAGATTGACCAGAATAAAAAGCACATAGGTCAATAATGCAGCACCTTTTAAAAACTTAAGTAAATGCTAAGTGCTTGCACTATTATCATTTGACTGTTCACATTTACTTTCTGTCTCTGGGTTCTCAGCTCCACCAAACTGCTTTATACCAGAATCTGCTCTGAAGTACATTGTTGGTTTATCATCCGTTTCTTTTGCATTTTATTTTAAATAATCCTGTTTTTTTAAATTTTTTTTTAGATTCAATCACTCAATATACAATATGTCCTATGGAAAACTACATTTTTCAGATGTGAGCTAACTCAAGAGCTTCCATATGGTTGTAAGGAAATACACCTAGCTTGGATTCAACAAAAAATAAGCTGTGAAGGAAATTCCCAGGAAAACGCAAGTTACATACTTATAAATACAGAGGAACAATTTCTATAGTTTTAGTATTTGTGCAAGTGTTCATCTTGTGAAATCTTTAGGTTCTGAAATAAAGTATTTCTCTAATAAAAGTTCTCTTCCTTCTGTTTATTTGTTGAAGACTTTTCAAACTAAAAGTCAAAGGGATCACTCTTCACTGGAGGAAGTGGCAAGGTATTTTCTATTCTTCAAGCAAGGTTGGTCAGGTTGCAGTGCAGGCAAAAGTTGTGCACTCAGCATGGGTGAGCTGGACCTGGTGCAGTCAGCAGAGCTGTGCCCCCAGGGCAGATGCAGGAGTCCTGCTGCCTCCTTCAGTCCCAGTGCCTCTGCACAGCCCTGAAGGGCCATGTTGCCACATCTTCATGACCATTGCTAAATACTTTTCTTTGGTAAAAGGATAAGGTTGCCCATGGTGGTCAACTCACACCTGCTGGTGTAAACTTGCACTTCTAAACTGAGTTTCCAAAAAGTAAGTGAAACTCCATAATTATGCTCAGATGTGTAGTTAAAGCATTGTTTTATTTCAGTGCCTTTAACTCAATCTCAAAATGTGTCTACCTTTCACCTAGTAACTACAGTTACTGACTCTGAGTCAAATGCTTTCAGACAGCAGACCATTCAAATGCTAAATCTGTTGAAAATGGAACATATTATGAAATCCTTTAGGTATGCTTGAAAAATGTATGCAAATGTCTTGCATGTTAAATGCCTCTTTAATCTGTAGATTTGTTTTTAGCAGGTACAAAGTGAGATTTATGTGTAAAGTATGTTGCATAGCACCTGTTTATCTATAAATGTATGAGCTCCTTTAAAGATTTCCAAGTACCATCAAAGTGATGTTATCATGACAAAGAGTAATTGAATGGCAGCTCATAACTCACACCTTCCAAACTCAGTGTTCCCCTCAGAGTTCCCTCAGTGTAAGAAAATGCAAACTCTGTACAAAAAAAATTATTATTTTGAGTTAATTTTATGGAAAAATTGAAGTCAACAATGGTTGATTTTTATGTTATTTTTACATTGCCCTTCTGTTGCATTGTTCTAATTTCTTGGGCTTTTAAAGAGATTAGAATATAAAAATTCTGTAAACAAGGATTATACAATCTTTTTCTTCAAAACAAGTTCAGCAGTATCTGTGGGTAACAGGCTCTTTCAGGTATAAATTGCATTTGTATAGTTGCTCTGTAAAACCTTAAAGATACTTATAATGGAAAAGCTCCACGTTATGATACTTTTATGGAAAATTAAACTGATTTTATTTTCTGAAATGCTAAGCATCTGTAACTCCAAAGGTTAAGACCTCATTTTCAAGTGCTATGTAGATAGATTTGGTATATAAACTATAAAATCTAATTTATTGAGAGCTTTCCCTTGTTTAGTTTTCTGAAATGCACATTTTTGACAGTGTCTTATCTAGGAAAAGTATGTTTGATATAAAAACTGGTATGTTTGATATGAAAATTGATAATCAGCTCTGTCTACAAATTGTACAGTTTATCATCAAAACTATTTACCTATTCAGTGCAGGGCACTGGTAACATGTTATCACTCTTCACCCTTGACCTTATGAGCCCCCTTAATAAGAAGGTAGTTGCCAAGTATTATATACTAAAATAAAAATACTTGTATAAAATAAAAATACTTGTAAAATAAATATACTTGTATATACTTGTATAGTATATATATATACTTGTATATTATACTGCTTAAATTTGACTATAAGAACCTCCTGGTTTTATTTTGTAGTCATTTCCTAAGTGTACTACCCATAAAAATCTGTCACTATTAATTTATAGAATATAACACTCCAAATCAGCTTTCTCATAAGTCTTCTTAAGATTAGTCTCAGCTATTTAAATTGTAAATTCTTGGATCATCTTGTTGGTCTTTATTAGCCACACATGTAACAGATTTGACAGCGAAAATTCTAATATCCTTTTTTTCTAAACTAAAAGGTTTCTGATAAAACAATCTGCCAATTTAGATAATTCCACTTTAAATTATATGGTTGATAGAAATCCCTATCTCTTGGCTCTTCTTGCAAAATTTATAGTAGACAGGCTGATGTAATTCTGGTCTCACATTCTGGGCAGTAGGAGTGCTGTCCAGCCAGCCTGACTGCTGCTTTCTAAGGGTACACCCAGCACCAAGAAGCATCAGTGATTCTTGAGTAGTTTTGAGTGCTGAGATCTTTGCAAGGTGCAGGGGTCAGTGAACATTCTGCCACAGCACAGCTGTGCACTCTCTCCTCTGCAAACAGGTACAGGGCTCTCCTTGTTTGGAAGATCTACTTAATTTTTATTAATTTCCTTTATNTTTTTTTTTTTTTTTGCAAGAGAAGTTGTCTTAACCTTGCCTTTTTCATCCTGCAGGAATATTTTTGCCATTCATTTGTGAAAATGACTCAGCTCTCAGCTTAGCTGCTGTGTCTCCTTCTCAGAGAGCTTCTGCTCCTCTGCTAAAGGCTCTCTAGCTCAATCCCATTAGCATGATTAAAGGTCTTTCTAAGATAGCTTAATTTGATTAGGAATCTGTTTGCACTAAAATATATTTAAAAGTCAAAATAAGTATTATCCTTCTGTGAGATTCACATTAGCTGAGCTAATTTGTAAATAACTCCCAGCACATTTTAACTCATTTTACTTTTATCAGTGATATAGGTGGTACCAGTTGAGTGCACAGACCACCAATATCCCTCCCATCCTTCCTCTACCAGAGATAAGAAAAGCTTTTACCACACTTTGCATAATTTAGTGGGGACTCACATTGGCAAATACACAAATACTGAGGACAAACACAGGCATGGCCTTGAAGAATGTGTTGTTTAAGCTGTGTCAGAATGGCAGCAAAATTGGTGTCCTCTTTGAACCACATATCCACAACAAATAGCTTAGGATATAAAACAAATTTCTTAGTTTCAGTGACTAATAATGTGAGATTGGCTTAGGATGTGTTTGAAAGAAAGAATGCCAGTGAGGTAGGTGGATCTTATGTCTCTTTTTCCCCTTTCTCTGTTTTTGTAATCAGTTTTAGATTGTAACTGCATCTATGGTATGTGTATCAATTGAGTAAAAAGTCTCTAAATATTCTCAGTGATCCCAGTATATGAACCATCTGGTATTGACTTACTAAACTACAGATCTGTTGAGCTGGTTTTATGTTTCTGGTTTTTTTCCTGACTCAACTATAGTCAACTTTTTGGACATTGTTCCTTTTTTAATAAAAGTAACTAATAAAAACTATTGCATCACTTGATCATCTGTTTATAGTTCCACTATAATAAACTTGTGTTATATTAATTGATCTGGGTAGAATGTAATTTAGGCACAACTCCATTATGTGCTGAAGTGTTATCAGCACATTCAGTGCTAGGAAGTTGCCAGCACACACACACACATTTTTTTGGTGAAACCTTAGGGACTGTAAGACAAAGGTGCTCTAAATTAGTCTTTCTGAGCAGGAACTGTGGCTGAGTGCAGCAACATTTCTAGCACTTACAAAGCTTAAAGTTGAGGTATACCATGAACAATATCTAGGAAGCTGATTGAACTAATTTTTTTCCTTCAAAGAAACACACAGCAACAAAAAGAATTAAATATTTGCTCACACTGAAAACTGAAAATCATTAATAAGCCTGTGTCTGTGCCAGCAATCATCTTTAATGACAGCTCTAATAAAATAAAGCCAAATGGCTGCAGTCCTATTGCAATAATCAGGGTCTTATTTCTGATCTCCTTTTAGTGCTTTATTTCAGAATTAGCTCTTTGCATGACAGGATCAAACAGCAGACTCTGGAAGAGCATCACCTGTACTACAGCATTGTGCAGCAGCTGATAACAGGGGGTAAAAAATAACCACTGTTATCAGCACAGGTGTCTGCTGAGAGCTTTTGCTGGGACCTCACAAAGCAGGGTTTTCCTTCTGTTGATACAGATGTGAAACAAGCTCTGATCACCAGGAGTGGCTCAGACTCCCGTGCAGGACTGAGGTATTGATGGGGAGCAGCCAGGTGTGATGTAGGACTGCACGTTCCCTTGAGCTGCCAGAGCCAGCATCCTTCAGAGAGTGACTTGTGGCACAGTGCCTCGAGCACAGCCCTCCCAGCCTGCCAACACGTCCTCTCCTTCCTCACCCCTTGGAATCTCGAGCTCACACTGCCTGAACCTTCCTGCGACCTCTTCCGTGCCAGCTTACGTTGTTTGCCTTGCAGCTTCTGTTGTCTGAAGGCACCTGAGCTATCACTAGAAACAGTGTTTATTTTCCAAGGGGATTTATCAATGCCCACAATGTCGTTCACATTGCTTTAGAGATCTATTTTAAAAAAAAGAAAAGGTGCGGCTACATGTGAGTTGGTGAAAGGATTGGTATTACCAGTCCAGGCAGGTTTAGGGCTTGCTTGGGGTTTGCTTTTTCCTTCTTCATCATAGATTTTATGGAGCTATACACTCAGGGCTTTTAAGAGAGAAAATCAAGTCTTTAGGAAGGAGTGTGCAGAGAGAGGCAATTTCACAATATTATTGATGTGACGTGCATGGGACAGTCACAGCAGCTGAAGCTGAAACTTGGAAACTCTTCTGCAAGTGGTTACTTTTTGCAGTACACAGATCTCTCTTAAGACCCTGCTTTTCCAAAACTTTTAATAATTAAAGAAATATACTTTAAAAATCACAGGAGGAGATAGCTTCATGATTGAGAACTGTTAGGGAGATGATATCTCTAAATTACATTTTTAGTTGTTGACTTGGATGCAAGTATGGCAAGAGGTAAAGAAGAAACGTTTTCCAGATTTTCTGCTCTGGAGTGAAGCATTTCAGCTCATTCACTCAAACTGAAATTCGTTCAGGGGAAGTTTTGCTAAGTAGTCCCCTGGATCTAGAGATAAGCCTAAATCCAAGATGAATTTTATGCATGCACTACAGAAACTGTCAAGACTTTAAATGTTCTTTGTAACACATTATGGATAAAATTAAACCAACATCCAAAATTCTGCATTATACCTTTTACATATTAAGTTGAACAAACCCAGGATTTTTGCTCTTAACATCTGTGGGGAGGGCAAAGGTTTTAGTTCAAGAAATGAACAAATATGGACCTGCTCTGATTGCAGCATAATGTGTCAATTCATGTGAAAATCAAGACACTTGAGAACCCTGCTATAAGCTTGCAGATACTTGACCTCTGTGAAGAGCCTGGCTGGTCCCTTTGCCACTTTTAATGTACACTTAAAGAAATCTGGTGCTTCTCCTCCCTCCCACCGATAACTGAATATTTCTGAATAACTTGAAATTCACACCCACTTGAAATGCTGACTTGGGAATACACTTTTTTGGACACATGCTTCATCATATTTCAGCTGTACACAAAGATAAGCATTTTAGAAGTTGGAGGAAGAGCATTTCCTCCTACAGAAGAGAATTTATATTTTCCCTGACATTGCCCAGGCAACACAGGCTTGAATAAAAAATTGACGCTAAAAGCAGAGTTCTCTAGTCTGGGAATCAACACTGTTATTTTATTCCCAGCTACAGTCAGTATCCTACTTGATGAAGAGAAGAATGTCCTTCTTAAGTGCAGGGATGTTGAACATATTTTGATGACCCATATAGAAGCTATTAAAGGGCATAGCTGAAAATAAAAGAATTTAAGGTTGTAGAACTTGAGATTCACTTTGGCCTAATTTTATCCAGCCTCTTCTCCTTCTGTGCTTTCTTGTCTTTTCTTTTTCCTTGATGTTAGTAGTGATATTTCATATATATTGCATTTTAAGAGTGTTGTATGAGAGACAGAAACCCATAATCTCTGGGCAGTACTCTCTTGCACAGTAGCACAGCCCTTCCCTTACAGAATCACATCTCCTCTTCTGCTTTCCCATTTGGAATCTTTTGCAGACCTAGACCAGCAGTAAGTAGTGAGCCACACACAAACTATGAAGCTACATCTCTCATGGGAGATCTGAGCCTGGATCTGCCCAGGCTAACAAGGGCCTCATACCCAGGTCTTCAGTTCTCTGTATACCTTTATGAGGGTTACTCATACCACTAAATTTACTATCTATACAATTTAGAGCATCTCAGTTAAAAGTGTAGGCAGGCACAAAGACAGCAGAAGCACAAAGACTCCTAATAAAGATTGTCTGAATATCCAGCTGAAGTTTTCCAGGAGATTATATCACTAATATGAGAAGAGGTTTGTATCTTGAGAAGCTTTGTCTCATGCCTAAGTTAGAGAGCTAAAGGCCTAAATAATCCAAAAGGTGACTGCCCATTGAATTCCAAAAAGGTTCTTTACTTCCTGCCAAATTAGCAGCATGTTTCTTTGCATTTCCAAGCACACAGGTATTCAGTTCTGTTCTCCTTGTATCTAAACAGATGCAGGACATTTGAGAATGTTCAGAGAGGGGCAGCAAAGTCAAACCTACAAAGTGTCCTCTGTACGAGAAATGATTGCATAAACTGGGGAATCCCTGCCTACAAAAGATATGGAATCAAACTATGGAACTTAGTGGATGCTAAAAGTTTATATGCATTTAAAAACAACTGAAGTAAGAATTGTTGGAGGCTGGGCAATCTTGCTGAATGGCATGGTGACTCCCTCAATCTTGATGACACCAATTTCAGGTGCTTCCTGGCCTTTTTGCTGCCAGGCAGCAGTGCAAGATCCAATGGACTTCCAAAAGCAGCTGGAAGTGATGGGTATGATGATCTACAGTGGTTTGCAGTAGTGCAGAGAGACAAGATCCTGACCATGACCCACTACATCCAGTCAGGGCAGCAGAGAAGATGTGTGTTGCATCTGTGGCTGCGACAGTTCAAGGAAACTAATGACACCCAAGTCTGCTGTAGCTTCAGTCGTGACTGTCCTAGTCACAACCTGGAATAGTGTGGGCTGAATCTTAGTTAACCATCATCTTTCCAACCCTGGAGGTGGAAGTCTGCATCCAAATAATGTTAGCAATCCAACTTTGTGTTTCCACTGCTACTGCACCAAATAAGGGATGTCTTCCTTCTATGTTCTCCCTGCACTGCTGAAAGACCACGTTTTCAGTATCAATAGCACAAACTTGTCTCTCTTCATGGACCAGACTATGGAATGAGTACATAACTATAGGAAATGAGTAGAAAGTGGTCAGCTCTGCCTACCTTCCTGGCACAGATGCCATTTCTTTGTGGCATGCAATGTGTAGGAGAGTTTGCTCACTTCCAAGGACTCCCAGTACAGTTGCCAGCAATCTCTGTCTTGAATTCAGAAAAAGATCTGTGCTGCTGTCCCAGGGAAAGCTGAAAATGGTATATTGCTTTCACATGCTGAGATGCAAACAGCAGCCTGTCAGTAACACACCATGGCCCCTCTTGCAATGCCATTCCTTGGTGGCTGATTTGAGAAACAGCTTTTCACAGGAGCTACCCAAACTTTCCCAGTGTGAGCCATTCCACAGCACATGGGCTTGGGCAGCAGTAGGCTGGGCACTGGGCAGTCCTGCAACAACCAAGAAGGATCTGGCTCAGAAATCACTACTGAGTGCTTTTTTCCTTTGTTGGTGTTCACTGGCAGTGTGTTCCTTACAGCTGAGTCTCTACTGCCAAGTGCTCAGGCTCAGTGCTACAGATTGTGGTAACTCACCCCTAATGAATGAGCTTTGGAAAGCTTTCCTGTCTCTTTCTTAGTTAATTATACATTCCTGTAACAGCTAGGTACTTGAAATAATTATACCTCTTTTTTTTTAACCCTGGAGCCATTTTCTTAGTAGTGAACTGATTAATACTACTGTTTATATCTAAAATAATATCAGAATTCTTTCCAATGAATCAAAGAATAGTTTTAGAGTGTGAACTTATCAATAAATAACCAAAGCCATACTTCATCTCAACTTGATAACTTTTTGCTTTTGTACTCTTGACAGAACTAAATTCAGTTACTGAGGTAAGAAAATCTTTGCTTCTTTCAAAGTAGGATCAAGTGCTCTTTTATGTTGTAACAAACACAGTTTACTCATATAAGTGGTCTTATCTTTTTTTCACTTCTATCTTAGTAGCTGGACTCTGTAAAACCAGCAATTCATTAAGAAAATTGCTGCTTTACTCCCTAGTATGATTAAATAGTCTTAAACTAGGCTTCCAGCTCCCAACACAGAGAAAAAAATGGTGTACAAATGTCCAATCCCAAGTTATACAAGGAAAGTACAAATACAAGGGTCTCTCAGGAAAACTGGATGTTACAAATCGAGTGTGGGAAAATGCTGAGAGCTTCAGGTCATGGCTGACATTTAAACTCAACACCTCTGCTCCTGCATTGCTATTACTGGTAGTCAGTGACGTAAAACACTGCTTTGCTGTGGGTTTGATATTGAGATAATCTCTACAATGAGCCACTGAATCCAGCTACATTTACATAAACTCTTTCTGCAGAATATCAATATGGGTTCCTAGAAGCAATGTTTGTTTTTAACTTGCAGAGCTGTGCTCTTTTGCATGACCTGCACAAGGAAAGTATCAGTATCTGCCTCTTCACAAGTGATTTCTGTTCCATTATTATTGCCCAAGATTCAGCTGAGTACCTGAAAACTGATAGCTACATTTTGCAAGTTAGAACATTCCAAGAGAAGCTTTATTTCCCTGCTTTATTTCTGCTGTACCACAGAGGGTCAGAGGTTCTTCCTCACTGGCCTGTGGTCTCCTTAATAAGGGGAAAGGGCTACACTGGAACTGAATCAGCCCTGTCTATCCACTGCTCCTGCAGAACACTCTGGTGGTTTATGGACAAATGATGCTATTTATTTTACATCCTGTTTTGTTTTGGGTTTTTAAAAATATTTTGCTGTAAAATGTTTTTCCGTCTTTTAGGGAAAGCAAATGACCTCAACTCTTGATGAATTTGTGATTTCGAAGAAGGGAGGCACACTGCAATAAGATAAATAAGTTTGAAAATACCCTTTAGAAACACCCAGGATTGTCATAGAAAACTCTTGAGTAATGTACATGTGGCTGCTAATAAGGCCATAAATGGTTGCATTACTGCCAATAAAAGATGCCATCTGGTAGGTCTGTCTATTAAAACAGAAGTGTATCTGCAACCTTTTAAGTCTGGAGGTTTGGTTTAGGGTTTGTGTTTTTTTTTGCTGTGGGATGTTGCTGAATCATTGAGAGAATCATGGCAGTGTTAATAAAATGATTTATGAAGTTACCAAAATGCCAATTGTAACAGATTAGCTCCTAAACTCAACTCACTCCTAAACTGGAGTTTGACTTTGTCAAACCAACTTTGCATCAGCTTTGGTCATCAGCCCTTCATACCCTTCTTGAAAGGTAGCAAAGGCATGAGTGCACGAAGCCAAGCCCTAGGGCTTTCTTCTTTCAAGGGAAGGCTGTGCTGTGACCTCCTGGGGGAGTTGTTCTGTGTGCACATCAGCATGTAATTGCAGCATCAAACAAAACCTGTAATACCTGAAGAGGGAGGTGGGGGGCAAACAAGGATACCTTACTTCCAGGGTTATTTTTAATCCAAGAAACCTTTTTGCACAATCCACTGTGGGTTGCTACAGTAATCTAGCCAAGCTGGGGAAAGCAGGGTAAGATAACAGAGGAATGAGCAGGTAGTTTGTATATGTTTATTTGTACACACCATGTTTCTACTCACAGAGACTGCAGGCAGAAGGCAGGGCAGTCTAGACACCCACACATGCTTGTCCAAAAGGCTGCAAGGACCAACAAAAGCCTAGCAAAGAAGAATCCATTTTAAGTAAGAAGTTACTGCCTCCCTGATTAGTGGCATCACCACACAGCACCTCTTTGCTGGCCCTAAAATCATGGCAAACTGCAAATGATACAAGCTTTAAAGACACTGGCACAAATTTCAGCATTAGGCAGGGCCAAAGAGAAGCTCAGCTTAGAGAAATATAATAGAACACTCCTCTTTGAAATGAGACATTTAAATCCACTATTCAAAGAAAAGTGAGTTTTTTCTGAAGATACTAAGATACTTCTTTCAATACTTGAAATAATCCATTTATCAGTGATACTAATTAAAATATACTCTAGTCAGGCAGAGCAAAAAATGTCGGATGATAAGAGAATTTTTTAATAATAATAATGATGATGATGATGATGATGATGATGATAATGCTTTATGATGTTTGGTTTCAGGCGTTTTAAAGAGACAGCATTGGTTTTGCACACTTCATCTGAGAAGCACAGCAGTGGGAAGCAAACATCACTGGGATTTCATGCCTGACATTATGCAGGTTACAGTAAGAAAGCTTCCCCTTAAATGTTTAGTTACACTATGTTGATATGGTATTTCTGTTCTAATGAGCTGCATTTCAACGTTTTTCTCATGTTATACAGGACATTTTTGGTCAGTTTGCACCTCCTGGTTGTGTTCAACTGTCAGTAAAGATATTCCTATGGAGTTCTTTAATTACTTATAGCAAATTCAGGTTTGATCCAGACAATTCTGACAAAAGCCGGAGAAGCCTGAGGGATGATTTAATTTTGAAATGTAGTCAGTCACATTTGTTTAGGTGCTGTGAGGACGGGAGGCCCCAGGCAGCCCAAGGAACCATCCCTGCGGCCCAGCCCATCGCCCTCCGCATGGAGGTGAGCCCGGCTGCTGGAGCTGCTGAGGCAGCACGGCCAGAACCTACAAAACAATGCCCCTGAGCGCGAGCTCACTGAAGAAAAGGCCCATGCACGGATTCCCAGGGATTTAAAGCATAAAGAGATTTGACGCCCGAAAGCAGGCAGAGACAGCAGCTCTAAGGCGCCGGCAGCTGGCACGGAACTCCCCGAGCAGCCAGGATGGAGCAGCCTGTGGCTGACTCGAATTTGCTGTCAGCAGCCGCAGCTAAAGAGTGAGTGTGCCTGTCCCTGCTGCCCTTCGGACCACGGCAAAGTCCTCTTTCCACAGCACCGGGGGTGTTTCTCTGCATTGGTGTTTCCAACTCATCTTGGATTCCTCCAAGTTTTCACCAATCTCAGCCAGCCCCATGCCGCGGTCACAAGGCTCACTTAATCTAACTGATGGATAAGAAGCATATGCAACTTTTTCAATAAGATTTCTGACTTCACCCTTTTAACCCAGAGAATAACTATAAATAGTTTATAATGTCTGGGATTTCCACAGCCTAAGTGCAGCTATAAATAGTTCTAAACATTTTCCCACTTCATGCTTTTGAAAAGAACATTCTCCACTTCCTTTCTTGGAGAACCCCTGGGAATAATGCTAGATCACAGCTCAGAAAATATGTATATTAGGAGAGTTTAGCAAGACGGAGCTAGAGCAGCCCTCGGGCTAATTTCGCGTCAGGAAAGGGGCAGGCGTCCTTCGCCAGGAGTTCACGTCCTGATGCCGCGGGCGGCTCTCGCCAGCCGGCTGCGGTCGGTCCCTGCCCGCTCAGCCCACGGGGATGCGGGGCCGCTCCCGCTCCGCTCCGCTCCGCGCCCGGCGGCTCGGCCGCGCCGACGTGCAGGACGTGCGAGCTCGGCGAGCGCGGCTTTAAACACCGGGGCGGGACACGGCCCTCGGCTCGCACCTACGCACGGGCTCCACCGCCCCGGACCGGAGCCGCCGGCCCGCGCCGAACCGCCGATGGCCCGGGGCCGGCGGGAAGGGGCCGGGAATGGCCGGGAATGGGCCGGGAATGGCGCCCCCTGCCGCCCACCCGCGGGGCCGCCGGCGGCAGCGAGCGGGAATTGCCGCTTGGGCCCAGGGAGAGCTCGCTCTGAAACGAGCTCGGCACCGGAAAGCGTGTGACAAGAAAGGGGAAAAAAGCCGGACCTAACGGCAAATTATGTCCGACCATTCTGTCCTTCATTTCCTCCATCTTATTTCACCCTAAGCCACCGCACTGTTTTCACTTTAAAAGCTCTGACACATCCGATATCTGTTTTACCCATATGTGAAGATACTTGAAGCTGACGATCAGAAAAAATGGAATTTATCACTACAGAAGATGATAAATTGTTTGTTCAGGGACAGCAGATCATGTAATTCCTAATGAACAGTCATTTGCAAGGTGCAGCTACAGGGAATGGCTTCACACAAAAATTTAGGAAGCTCAGGGAGTAGAACTGCTCAGTTGAGAGACACAGATCATTTTTCTACGTAGCCCAGAAAAATGTTCATGTGAAAAATATGAAACCAGAAAATCACATTATGCCATTATATCTTTTTAAAGTACAGAGCATTTTGATGAGATGATTTTATGCATGGCTTCACGTCTACAGAAAACTAGATGAGCAGTAATGAAAGACCAGTTTCAAAACAAACATTTTTAAATTCAGCCCAGGAACTGGCAGGGATGTTGAGTTCCTAATATTAGATGGCAATGACTTTCTGTAAACAAGGAGCATGAGAAGAGAAAGTCCTAACCCCACAGGACTCCAGCAATTCAGAGAACCTCCATAGTATAAGGTGTAAAGTGTGTGATTCCTAATATTAAGAGCACAGTAAAATGGTTTAGCACATATAAAAATAAGCTGAGATGCTTGCAAGAATTAATATTTGCTTTCTTTTGATGTTTTAAATCAAAATAGCTTTAAATTTGTACCTATGCAGTAGCAAAGTTGTATACAAAATGAATGCAAATTGTCTGTGATATATGCAATACCAAAATGCTGATCCCTTAAAAAAAGCCAATGTTTCCACAAGTTTTACTATCACAGCCTGTTCACAGATTTGTTACATGGTATGCAAACTCTGCACCCACTTAAATGCTTGTGCACTGAATGAAGTGTGGCTCACTTCAAAAATACCTCTTTTTTACATTGATTCAATTTTAGTTGGTCCAGATAAAGAGTCTGTTGAGATAATGGAAAATTCCTCATCACAGAGAAGATCTGACTGTGCACAGGAAAAGAGAGCTCTCTGCACAGCCACCTCTCACAACATCTGTGAAGACTTTAGGAGTTTCACATTGTGGAGAGGATATTTCTTTTTCTCAAACCCACTGCAGACAGAATGTGGGAATATAACAAACCTTTGTGTCACAGCTGATCAACCAAAAAAACTCAAGTCATCCAATCCGTGAGTGCTTTGTAGTCTACTCAGAAATGCTCTACACATCACAGATTGCCTCTGTAATAAAGACAAGCCTGATCTCTCAATGTAGTGGCCAGCAAGTCCTCTCATTCAGGGTATTTTTGAATGAGAACTGAGATGCCTAAACCAGCAGACCAGTAAAATCATTCTGCTGTTATGACAGTAAAGAAATAACCACAGCTTTGATATACAACACTTCTTCTTCCTTGGAAAGAGCACTAAGAATGCACCAAACAGTATGGTGCACTTGAAGTTATGCAGGATAATCCCAGGAGTTTCAGTGAAGTCAAAAGAAAAAAAAAAGAAGATTTTTTACAGCTTCTGTCTTATTGTCACAAAGCACTCTGTAAGCACTCGTGCTCCTTGGCCCAGTTTCTTCTCTTTCCAATCTTGTTTTTCAAGTGGAGCTCCTTTACTAGTAAGCATTCATTTGAATAGTCATAGTATGAGCCACAGCCTCTGAACTGGCTATTTCATTCCTCCCCTTTCTGTGCAGTGTTTTTCTTCTGCATGTCCCTATCTCTGTAAGATATAATCCAATACACTCTAATGGATTAAACTAAAAATGCAGCTCCCATTTGGCATGGAGCGAGTTCTTACAGAACACAAAAGCCAAATGCATGTTTTCCAAACAGAAGTAATATGCTACAAGGGCTTGGTTCAAGGTTCAAGCCTTAACACTATTCTAGGTAAGATCTACTACATAGCCAAATGTGGAAGTAAGCTTAAATAGGAAAGAGTTAAATGATCAAGCTGAAATGTTATTTAAATATCATGAATTAAAAGCTCCAGCCTAGCTGCAAAGAATTAAAAAGGGCACAAGCTTGGCAATGCTCCTAAGGCAGTAAAAGCAATGTTTAGAAAGAAAGAAATCTTTGTTTGAATGCAAAAAGGAAACTAAAATTGGCAAAATGGAGCAGAGAAAATGTATCTGGGTGATCGCAAACTGACAGAATACAAATCTCCCTCGATACAAGGAGAATCTCCATGAATTTCAGCAGGGCCACTGTCAAAAATCTCATCATCTAATAAAGTCAAGGTGAAATCCCAGCAATTTCATAGGCTACTTTTAGAACTGTGTTTAGTTTGTAGTTGCTTCTGTCACATCTCACTCTCCTCTGTTTCAGACTCTGAGGGACGAAGTTCAGTTGCTTCTTCCGTACCCATTTTTGTTACAAGAAATGCTGTCTGAGCACTCAAAACCTCTCCTGTTGGCAGCAACAGGGCTCTTGCTGATAATTTCAGTAAAATGGGAGCATGGGCACCAGCCTTTCTGGAAAATCCTCTGCAGGTGGGAAAGAACCTAAACTTCTTGTCTCTTCCAAGGAAACCATTAGGCAGGGGAGTGAGATCACACTCAGTGTGATGGCTGACTGTGGCCAAAAAGGGTGGGCCCACCACCCCCTCTGCAGGGGACCCAATCCATGGGCACATGGGGATAGACCAGCTTGCTGGTTTGGGAGAATGATTAGCCTTTGTTTCTTGTTTCAATGGGTTAATCTTCTGTGAAATCATCTGCTTGATCAACTTTTGGTCACATATAAATCCCAGCTCAGGGAAGCAGTGTGAGCACAGGGCTGTGGGTAGAAGGTCTGCTCCCAACTTATGTTGTGAAATGCCCCATAAGAGAAGTACGATCAGAATCCTCAGCATTAGACTGTGAAGGAGTGAGATGAGAGTTTCT
This sequence comes from Notiomystis cincta, assembly GCA_013398075.1. Classification (NCBI taxonomy): domain Eukaryota; kingdom Metazoa; phylum Chordata; class Aves; order Passeriformes; family Notiomystidae; genus Notiomystis; species Notiomystis cincta. The sequence goes on along the minus strand of VZRX01003970.1, from coordinate 4,785 downwards.
ACACAGTGCAATTAATGAGATGAATGAGCATCCATTGCCACTGAGCAAGCCTGCCATTGAAAACTAGGTGGGGGAAATCAATACAATTTCTTGGAGGTTTATATTGCTTCAGAGTGCATTTGTCCTCCCACCTCACCCTGGCAGTGAGAAAGTCTCCGTGAAAGACTGTGGAGGGATGTGTGCTGCCCTGGAGCTGCAAAGTCCTTTGAACCTGCTAGGGAGAGGGAGGTGAGGTAAGCCCTGAAGGGAGCAGGCAGCTGACACAGTGATCTCTCCACAAAGCCCCTGGAAGGGTTGCTGGGACCTCAGTTTTTCAGTGGGTTTACTCTGGCCACCGTGCCATTGCCAGCCAACTCACAGTGTCCCTGGCAGGGTAGCACTAATAATAACCAAACTACAGCAAATGTCATCACTTCCCACAGCCCCTTCCCTGCTGAGCCAGGCACTCAGAGCTTCAGCCCAACGGGGGGAAAAGGGACATTCCTCACCCAGTGTGAATACAATCAAAACATGACACAGTACTTCTAATTAAATCCTACTTAAAATTATTGCCTCTGTTGAATTGCCTGCAAGGAAAAAGCCCCAGAATAACTCAGTTACCATGTAGCTCAATTCACCATTGTTGTCTGTGACCAATGCCAAGCACATCCGAGAAAAGGCCATCACTGACATAAATTCCTGCAATCCTATGAACGAGTAGAAATGTCTTCCTGACTGCACCTGGGATTTGGCCAACAATACATTAAAAGCCTTTGTAATTTTCTTGTAGGTGGTGTAACCACAGAGGCTCTCTGTACTGAAATAATTAGGACTTTGGAGATTCCCTAAACAAGTTCCCATCAGAAGAGAGTTTCTGGGTAATGTTTCGGGTAAATTGCTCAGGCCGGAATATGATTACAATATCTCTTAAAAATCACAATGTAATATTAGAAATGGATCCCTTCAGCTGGAAATGGGATATTACATGATCTGCTGATATTTGTTTCTTTATATTTTCAAAGCCAAGTTAGATGAATGTTGTCTATCTTGTGTGCTGGCACTGACTGATGAAACATTTTGGAAATTATCTGTTCATATACCTACATCCTTATTACAGCAGAAGGATGGAAATTTAACTGTATTCATGACTTTCATTGACTTTTTTTTTTCTTATGAATCTAACTTTAGTTTTACAGAATTGGATTCTGTGAAACTAAAGAGTACACTTGTGCTGCTGCATGGGAAATGTCTTGTTTTTAATGAGTTGCCAACTTAATGACCTGTGGGATTTCAAAGTTCCTTTTTGGTTTTAAAGGAAATGATTAATATATATTCTGTCTTTAATTATAGTGCTATAATTGTGTGAAAGGAATTCCATTCATTCTTTTCTTCATTTAAATGTTTTACATTTGTGAATGTTAGGCAACATTTTCTCCTAAAAGTTCTGTCTGTAAAATAGATGTATAATATCATTCACTTTCAAATATGAGAGTAATGAGAGTACTGGCATTCCTCAGTTTGGGGAAGAATATTTTGATTCTTACTTTAAAAGGATAGACAAGTTATTTAAATAATAGCTTGACTAAAATAAAGTGAATTTATATGGAAATAAATGCATGGCTTCGAGCATCTATTAATGTAATACTGTTCCTTCTTTTTTTACAAAATAAAATGATACAAACCAGGAAATGTTGTGTGTATATTTTTGTTGATACTGTAAATGGCTACTATAGCCCACTAGGATAAATTTGGATAATTAGTAGTTATACTTCAGAAAGCAAATCTTAATTCTACTGCTCTGTCTGTATAATCTAAGGATTTTCTACTAACTCTGAAAATGATTCATGACTTCTGTCTCCTGTTTTTGCCCCATGTAATTGGGAGATCAAGTTTTGGAGTTTTTAAGAGCTTATGTATGTGCTGCATACAAATCCCATCCCCGTGGCTCAGATATTTTGATCCTTTGGTTATCAGCCACACATTTTTCAACAACCTGTAGATCTCCAGAAATAAACACTTTTATCTGATTTTTCCTTATACATAAGGAGAGTCTGATTTGGCAGAATTGTGATTTAGAAGAACCTTTTAGAGTGCATACCACCAGCCCACACAGATGCAGAATGCCCTTCTCCCACTGCCTGCTCAGCTTTCCTGCTTCACACCAGACACTACACCAGGTGCCCTTACCAAGTATCCCTAATTTGGTTTCCCAGATGGTCTGGCCTAGGGACCAAGATCCACTCCTTAACACGGATCACAAGGACAAGACAGATTTATTGTATGACACAAGAAACCTTTTCTTTCACATATGTCTGAGAACTTTATTTGTTTGGGATTTTGAGCAGTCCTCAGACCTTTAAAAAAACATGTGAAACCTGATTCACAGCTCCTTATATGCACCTCTCCATCCTGCTAGAGACAACTGGCTCTTCCCACCACCAAAAAGGGAACACAGACTAGGAAAGAACTATCTGTGTCATCAAATCCCAGTTGTCTGCTATCTCAGGACCATGTCATAATCCATTTATAAAGTTATCAAGCTCCATCTTAAAACTACTTAGGCTTTGTTGCCTCTCTGCACCTGTTAGGAAGATCTCATTCCCAAGTGATAAGCTTCTGTCATCTAACAGAATTGCCTAGTATGAATCTTCTAGTGTATTGACTTGCATTTTGCACAATTACATTTAATCCCATTTCCCCAGTTCTCATCTACCCTGTTAACCTTCAGTTTTGCCTTTGCTGCATTGGGAAGGATGCAATTTTAAGACATTTATTTGATACACGAGAACTGCATTATCGTTCTGCCGATAAACAGAAAAGGCTCCACTTTCCTGGCAAGGTTAGAGTGACCTTGCTTGTTAGCTCAGAAAGAAAAATATGTACACATTCCACAGAGGAGTGTCTTCTGCTAAAAGTGAAGTGCAATGTTAGATCACAATAATACATCCCCATGGGATTATGAAAGGAGTCTTGAGGGTAACTTTCAAAAATGTTATTGTGTAGCCAAAAGAATTCCACTATATTAACAAAACGTTATAACTTAGTATATTAATGTAAGAGTCATTATGGTTATGAAATACTTGGAAAAAGGACCAGCAAAGCAGACCAGCAAAACATAAGTAAGGCTAATTTTCTGCAGCTTTCCCTCCACTGTGTTTCTGGAAACTGCCTCCAGCTAAACTGTCAGCCATGTCAAAATGAGCAAGACAAGCAACTGAACAGGAATGATGACTTTATTTCTCTATAAGTAAGCATGGAGCTTTGATAATAATTTCACTGTGTCTACCCATGAAGCAGCACACCCCAGGCACTAGTCTGATGGGCCACTGCCATTACTGTCAGGTGTTTCTAGCACCTCTGTCCTCACCAGCTACCCAGCTTTGTGCCACTGAGAAAGAACAACAGCACACATCCACTTTTTGGGGCAAAGTGTTACAGAAAACATCGAAGAGTATCAGGCTCAAGACCAGTCTTTGAGGAACTCTGATTTCACACTAGTTCTCTTTTCTCTTTAGCCAGTTCCTGTTCCTCACCTTGCCTACAGTTCTAATGCTGATCTTCAGATTCTCCACCTTAATTACTAATTTTCCATTTGGCACTCTATCGAGTCCTCTGCAGAAGATGATAACTCTTATTGCAATTTTTCAGTTATCTTACTAAAGTATATAAAAATGCAATTTGCATTTTATCCTCTTTTACAGCAATTTTAGTTTCTTTGGTAATTTTTTCCATCAAAAGTAGATTTTTAAGTCCTGTAAAGTCAGACTGAAAGACTATCCAGAATACTCTTCCTAAATATAGCACCATGTATTGATATAATTGAAACCTTGCAAGCTGCAGAATCAATGTTATCTGTTTTCTTTATGCACACAGCATATTCTGCCTATCCTCAGTAGACCATGAAAGCACTTCTGGTAGATGAGCAGTAATTTAAAAAGTCAATAAATTCCTCCATTCAGGCATTTCAAGTAGGTTAATGTGAAATGAATACATTTTATATTGCCCAAGGTAGAACTAGATAACTTGCATTTACTCTGGATTATATTAGCAATCCCTCTTGTACCAGTGTGACATGTCCCTGCAGGCCCCTTTGGAATAAGAACATAATTTGCAGCTGCAGCCTGTGATGTTGATTCCCAGCTCTGTTTCTAACTTCTCCTCACCAGAACTCTGAACAGAATGATTATGTCTGTGGGGAAGAGCTACATGTATATCACAAAGAGTAAATCTACAGCATATTATGTCCTCACTTTTACAGTCCACAGGGTATATGGGAGATTGTCCTTCCTTAGGATACTGCAGCCACCTTTGACACAACAATATTGCTCTTTCTTGTCTTTTTTTTACACACTATTCCTTTCAAAAAGTCTGCTCAAGGTTAAATACTAGTGATGCTGGGTTTATTGCTTTGATCCAGTGGTTGCTGGGTGTTCACACCTGACTTATCATTTTCGTTCTTCCTTTATGGCTGCTTGGTTCTTATTTCTCTAAGTAAAAGCATTTGTAAAACATGAAATAACTATTCTGTTCTATTCTGCTTAGGGAAGGTTTTCAAACTTGAGCTTTAACAAGAAGCTTACCCAACAGAGAGAGTCAAGAAAAAGAAAAAAAAGAAAAAAAAAAGTAATGTGAGAAGAGATTTAGAAATTGTGGCATAGAAACATAGAAACAAGAGATTGAAGAAATGTTAGATTTACTTGCTCCTGGATAAAGAAGTCAGAAAAGACTTCAGGGAAGAACTCTCGTAATAAACATCACGAAAGATGTAAAAGACTAGCTAGATATGAATCATAGAATATCTTGAGT
>VZRX01003969.1:243766-256655 GCA_013398075.1 Notiomystis cincta | reverse complement strand
TTTCTCTAAAACCGTTGACAATGAACATTTGTTTACTGCCTGAAATAAGTCATCCTAAGTGAGTACACTCAGGGTTCTGAGAGCTGTTTGGGCCTCAGCCACGAACCAAAACCAACAAGAACTATGCACACACTAATTTCTTTAGGCCCCTACAATTACCAGAGTCAATTATTGGCTCGTTATGGCACTAAATAAAGTTACTCTTTATGGTATGAAATGCCCTTGAATAAAATTTTGTGCAGATGACATCTGTTCCTTTTACATTCATCAATACCGAATATTTTGCTCTCAATACATTTCAATACTAAGAACTTTAGGTTATGCATTCTCTGCACTTCCTAGTGCAGTGCCCTGAATATCACTGGTTGTGCTAAAGCACAGATATATTTCTAGAACTGTTATTTGGCTTAAATCACGAGACACAGCCTCCTTAAAGCTGGAATTCTTAAACCTCTCTCATGTCTCCCTAATCTTTGGAAGCACAATTTTCCTGAGAGCTCCTGATGCTGACACTCCCCATTTCAGTGTGAGCAGAAGCAAAGGTTTTGCTCCTGGATTTGACCATGGGTTAGATGGTTCTGTTCCATTGCTGATACTCAATTGACAGCTGAGATATGAGATTTCACCTCATTTTTACTCCTTTAGTGTATTGCATGCAACACACTGGCACTATTGATGCCAGGCAGCTATTTAATACAGACACCATGGACTTTATGGGTGACATTTCATCAGTTATATTATTAGGTAGCTTCATCTTTATTGTAAACACAGATGAAGTTATCCAGTCATTAGAAAATGAACAGCAATGTCTCTCCACCTCTCTTCTTATTTGCTTTTCTACTTCATTTCTACATGTACTTGTGACAATACATATTTTAATTATTTTAAAATTTAAATATCCAGAAGGAAAAGATCTGATACATATCTGAGTTAAATAAAATCTATTTCTTGCTTTCTCTTTCTTCTTTTAATATCCAGACAGTACAGTTAATCAAACACAGAGGTACCTCACAAAGCTCACACAGTGTGGCTTTCTGGGGTTGTTGGGGTTTTGGGTTTTTTTTTACCTTTGGTTGGTTTTCATTTGTTTGGTTTTGGTGTTTGTTTTTTTTTCCTCTTTTTGGAAACTTTCACTTCATTTTTCTTATCTGATGTGTACACTGTCTCCAACAGCATTTTGAGTTTTCTAGATGACAGTGGAAGAGACACTCATGGTACTACATAAATTTATGTCAAGCTTAACTGAATGGTAGGAGTGAAGACTATTCCCTAAAATTAGACTGACTGTTTCCATGGAAACAAGAGAGCACAAACAGAATTGTAATAACTTGAATTTATAAAAAAAAAAATGGCATTTTTATATGTTTTGTTGACAAAAGGACAGAAGCCAGTAGTTTATTATTTATGGGATTTCACCTTTGGGCATATTTCTGAACCTTATTTTGTTTGGAAGAAATGAGTTGCTGCTTTTGAGGTTGGTGAGGCTCACATTGATATAAAAGGTATAGGGTACCACTGTTAACAAATAATATGCTCTCCCAAATAACACAGATGGGAGCTTGAAGAGTTTGAAGACAGGCTAATGTTCAAGTGGAATTTAACAATCATCTTCAGAAAAACAAAAAATAAAAAAGGAAAGGGAGAAGGATCCCTGTTTTCAAATTGCTTGCACGGCAAATCAACCTCAACTCAGACATTATCACAGTGTTACAATCTCTTTTCTTAGCTAAAGAGGAAAACAAAAGAAAAATAAATACACCCCCAACATCGGGGGTGGGGGGGTGGGGGGAATTGTTAAGGAAAAATTTGAGGAGGGATTTGATAAACTACAATACTTGATTTTGTGAAATCACTCTAGTTCTCTGCCCCAATTAGATGATATGGTGCTCCAGAAACAGAAACAACTGCTGATCATGAAGGATTCCCTCTCTTCCTACAGGAAAGGCCCTCTGTTTCTACAGTTAAGGATTAGTCCTTCACTGTAGGCCACTAAGGGTTTCAGATCTGGACACAGAACTTCCCACTGCCTTCTCACATTGTCTGATTGCTCACTTGTGTGTCACATGCAAATTTTTATAGTTATTTTAGCAGTTCTAATAACTATTTTGAACATAACAATGTCAAATGTCACAGCCTGCACTCACCAACAAAGCAGCTCCCTGACAGCAATTGCTACTTGACTATTATCCAAGTTTTAATCTCTTCTCTATGTACTGGTGAGTTTTCTATCACTCTCATTTCATAGGCAAAATTCTGACCACCAGCAGCTCATATTAACAGTATTACTTGCATCTGTTAAACTTGTAACCAAGACAGAAGAGACAGATCCTTTCAAACTAATGATCTTCTGGTTTAGCAATACACTTATTTCTTCTTTTACTGTAACCTGCTTTTAATATTTTATTATTGAATCCTATAACAACTACTCAAAAACTGTGCAAGGAATCAATGACTGATTGTTTCTCTCTACCTTCAGCCATCACACAAACACAGAGCTTTAGCTTCCATCACTTTTAGGCAATTCTTCCTGTGTTCTGAAATGAGCTAAACAGATCAATAGTCAAGTAGCTTGCACGGCTCCTCAGGCAGCCCTCCTAAAACTTTTTGATGTGAGTTTGTTAATGAACTCTAGCTCATTGTATGGTGTGAATCCTGATAGTTTTACTATCTATACTGATGACATATCACCTTTTTTTAGCTCCAGGTAAGGAAGGGAAAAAACAAAAAATCAATACTCCTGCCTTTAGAACAGGCTGAAAGGAGATACAGGGGACAACAGGGATTTTTCTGCTTCAGCTAATGTGCTGTACCTAGTCAAAGGGGCTGGGAACAATGCCTGATAAAGGACATCTCTTTTAACTCTAGGACAGGACACCAGCATGGGAAGAGACTGATGGGAAGCACCATCATCAAGAACTTCTCATGGATTTCCTTCCAATCCCACAGTACTTGGATTTGCCACTGAAGAAGTGAATGACACTCCTGATTGGGCAGCTATTAGATTTTACTTTAAAATTCCAGAGGAGCCTCAGATTGAAGACATTAGCTTTACCCTCACAAAGCAAAGTGTCATGAACTTGATTATAGTATTGGAAGGATATAGCAAAACACAAATCATAAAAAGAATAAAGCATAACCCCCCCCCAAAATCTATTAATTCATTTTTTTCCAGCAGGATGACTGAAAAACTTGTTCATAATTTCTTAGCCACTTACAAACTACATAAAAGCAAAATATTTTCTGCACATTTTTCTTTTATCACTATTTACTTTATGTAGTCAATTCTCTAGAGAAGGTACACATAATAATACTACACAAGTCTGGCTGCCCTTTGGGGAGTGCAGCTATATTCTTCTAGTTTTGTAAGTCCAACCTATTACACACCAGAGTATATCTGTTCATGAAGAAGTCAAGAAAGCTGAGCAACTTGATTTCTATTGAATCTCAAATGTACTTCAGCTCAAATTACTTAAGAATACTCTTAATTTTGCTTTGAAAATTGTCAAAATGACAAGTACTTCACTAATGAAGAACAAGAATTTAGTTTTAAAAAAGCAAGGAGTGAGAGGCCAACCAAATAAAGAGGATAACATATCATATAGTCATAATTACAGTATATTGCTCTTCACATCTTCAGAGTACTTTACCAATACAAATTTTCACAGAAGTCCTGCCTGATATTATTGCATCAGTAAGATAATTTATAGAATTCAGAAGCAGAGAAATCCAGGCATTTTTGAAGATCATACAAAAGAGCAGCAGAGCCAATATCAAGACAAACATATTCTTTCAGACTTGCCAAACCAATTTAATAGAAGTGGCTCTCAGTTCTTGTGCTCAGAGGCACTACAAGCCTGACACTTGTTTGCTTCTGTCCTGGGTCTGGGCTCTTCTGCCTTTCATGTCCAAGAGGTTTTAGTAGCATTAGTGTTCTGCCATACACATAGGCTGGAGCCACTGATACAATAAAGAGATCCTGTATTTCAAGGGACAATATATATGGAAGAGTAGAAGTAGTCACAAGTCACAAGCACAGAGTGATAAACTAGAGTGGAGCAAGAGTGGAGCAACTGATAAAAGACAAGCGGACAAGAACACTCCCAGGGAACCCTGGCTAATTCCAGCCTTCTTTTTCTCAGAACACTGAGAGCTACTATTTGAATTTTGAAGGAGAATGCCTGAACAGAGAAAAACAGAAATATTCAGGAGCAGAACACTATTTAAAAATTTATTCTGGTTACTAACAAGACATAAAATATTTCTATTTTTCGATGTACACACAGGGCATGCAAACAGACACATACAAATGTTAATCCCACCATACAACAAAAGCCTTATGTCTTCCTCTGACACAAACCATGTCTTTTCCCTGTTTTCCACTGCATTTGATTGCTTGTGCCATTTCCTCCTAGATGTAAAAACTTGTTCCAACAATGCATTTTCATGTTACATGGAACAGGTATCCCAGGACACACTTAGAATCCAGATGGTTTTATAAGAATGAGAACATAAGATGTAAAGGAGAAACTTTTGCAACAGCCACTACATTACATTAGCTAGGTTTAGTATTTTCAAGGCATAAATATTCAGTGTTCTATCACATTAAAAATGGCCTGATTAATCCAACGGGCTTTCTCACAGAAGAATTCTCCAAATATATAATGGTTTAATATTGAGTGCTGACAGTAAGCACAGCATGGGGAAGAACAGTATTAGAGAGTGAATGAGGGGAGCTATACTGGTAAACAGAAGAAACCACTCAAAATTAATTATTTTTAGTTATTAAAAAGCAGTCTTAGGGATGCAAGAAAACTACTGGGATTTCTATCTGTATGGGCCTGTGGTGCTTCATACACCTTTCATATAATTTGCATTGCTCCTCCAGAAGTCAGTAGGCTTCATGCAGAAAAGTCAAATGTATGAAACCCCAGGCAGATTGGTATAAACCTGTTAAAGTAAACTGCTATTAAAGCTATTCAAGCTATTTAAGATGGCTGTAGAACTTGTTTCAACTTGATTAAGTTAAATTTCGTTAATTTTTTTAGTTCAGTTTGTGGAGGGGTTTTTGGGGGTTGGTTTGTTTTATTGCGGGTTGTTTTGGTTTGGTTTCAGGTTTTTTAGTAAAATTCTTAGTCTGCTTAATGATTTATTTATTCCTAACTGGAGGAGAAAAATTACTTCATAAATTGATCCAAAAGCATATTGACAGCTGGTGGTACTGATACAAGTATTTGTACAGTAGCTTTTCCCTACAAGATTCCACCTCCATCTTAAGTTTATGTCATTAAACTTCATAGCTTTATAAACACAATGTATACATTTAATTCCTTTATGTATTTTCACATAGAATATCCAAATATACTAATAAACTAACATCTTTTGAATGAGCACTACTAAGGCATAGTTTTTGTTAGAATTGGGGCTTTTTTACTTTCCCACTGTAGCTTGCTGGGTATTTTATGTTTTTTCAATGCTATTTTCATTGGCAAGGATAATATTCTGTGACACAGATCAGGAAAGGAATCAAAAAGAAAAAAATTTGTGAAATTGAACCTGTGAAAAGAGAGAATTTAACACAGTGCTAATGTAAGAGTGAGAATACTGACATGCAAAGCAGATGCCCATTCTTCTTCCACCCCAACTTGTAACAGTAAGGAAAATAGTTTTAGAAGTGATTAGCTGAGGTGGTCTCAGAAAGTCACAGGTGAAGATGCAAGATTTGACTTCATTTTCCAGATCTTTCACAATTCCCAGGATGTGGCCTTGAACATAGTTTACTTGTATGTATATTAAAATCTAATCTAACATCCTAGTAAAGTTGCAATACTGCCTATAATATGCCTTTCTATGCCTTCTTCTCCATGTCTTCTCTGTAACTTTCGAACAACACACAGTCCTATGGGAGGTTAAACACTCTTCCATGACCATCCTGCATGCTGCTACAGACTAATAATAATATCACAAAACATTTTCTAAGCTCAAACCACACAAACAGTGTAAGATATATGACATAAGCAAACATACATACCTGTCAACACTGTATTAAAAAAATTCTAATGAACACAAGGTTTTCATATCTGTTATTTAACAGAATTTTTCATGGACAAAGATATATTATAGACGAAGAATAAAAGGAAAGTGTGACACTATATAAATACAACTAAAAGATGGGGATTGCAATTATCTGTAACAAATCAGTAATAGCCTTTGAATTCAGAGTTAGGCCATGAAATCTCAGATGCCTTAGCTTTTCCATTGTCAGCCTCCTGGCCCAGCCTCTTACATCAAGAGCTGTGCAGTACAGCGCTCCCAGCTATCCCTCCCAACTGAGGGCACCAGGAGAGCAGGACCAAGCAGCACTGGAATTAGAAATGATGCAGGGATGCTCTTTTACTAATGTAGATGTGAATTTGCCTTTCCATTTTGTGGTCTGTAGTGAGGCACTGTAACTGAATGTGACAGAGCACTGCAGAAGGGTAGTTCTGCTTCACAGCATTGTAAGGGAGGAGAAGTGGATAATGCTGATGCTTTACAACTGTAGGCATGTTTTTCCACAAATAAGCTCTATACACAAATACATGCATACAGCAAGTAGTCAAAAGAACTTAGGCTTGATTTCAGGGAGAGGGAAAGGCAGAAGAAAACACAGTTACAATAGAAATACTGTCTTATGACCAGCACTGACCTTGCCATTGATACACCTGATTACAGCAGATTTCTCCTAACAGGTCAGGTCTGCCACATCTTGTAGAATATCAGCCCTTCCACCTACAGATTCTGACAATGTAATAAAATGAAAGGAGGAGTAAGAGTCTCAAATTATTAGGAAACTTTCTCCTGCAGTTGTCCTTATTAAAATTTCCTGCAAAACCAGACCTCTACTTAACAAACTTTTGTTTTTCATTTGCACCAAAACAGGCTCCTCCACAGCACTCAAACTTCATCACTCAGATATAGTACAGAAAATGCTCTTGAATTCCAAGTACCAAGTAAAAACTATAAATATAGAGTAATATAGAGACTATTCAGAAATGGGGAAGAGGGATGAATGGGTAGGAATTACATGCTAGAATTTAGAAGATCCTTTTGATAGAAACTTTGCCAAGACAGACCCATTGACACTGAAAGATTTGTTTCTATGAACTTGTATTTATTTGGGGGAAAGTGTGCTGAAAAATCCACAGAGCCATACCTGACCTGCAGAAACCCTTTAACACCACTTAAGTACAGTGAAGAAGAAGGGAAAAATAAGTCAAGCCAGGAAAATTGCTATCTACACCTTTTTTACATGCAAGAGAAACTGAATCATTTACCAGCTGCTTGGGCTGTTGTTTACAGCTCTGGCAATGCAACATAAGAAAATTAATTATGCCAGCACCACAGACTCATTCCCAGTGTTCATTTGCTGTGCAGTTTCCTTTACACTTCACAAGATGCCCAGGAAAAACACAAAAACGATTGGCAAGAAAAATCCTACAACCTTGCTGCACGTAATAAAGCAGAGCAATCAGCCACTTCTTCCCTCTACCTCTTACTATCTGTTCTCCCACTGTGAGCCACAGCCATCGTTCCCTGGAAATGGCCAAGTGCCCTCAAACCTGACTCAACTCAGTCAGGGTAAAGCAGTCATGATCTCACATGCAGAAGCCCCCAGGCTTTTGCTCCTCTGTGCTGTATTTTACCCCAAAACACCTTTGTGGTCCGTGCCTGCTGGCAGCATTGCTGTGATTTGCAGAACAACTTGCAGGAAAAAACACTGGCTCTTCAGCTTGGCTTGTCCCAGGGGGCTTGACCCCTGTCTCTCCAATTGAATTAATCCCATCCCCTGGCATAAGTCCCAATGAACTCAAAAGAAACAAAGCAAGGCTAAAGATGTCAGCACGATATTTCTGTGTGTTCAGGGTTTAAAGCCATGCCTCAGCTAAACTGTTCACATGTTGGAAGTGAAAAGGAAATCTAAATGTTTTCTTCAGCTAAAACACACATTCCCCACTGCCTTAGAAGCATTAAGCAACAAACAGATAAGCATATTCCAAATCCTCTAGAACATCAAGGTGCTGAAAATATGCATTTTGCTGTTTTATCATTTTTAATGCAAGGACAGAAGCTTTTAAGTGCATACTCATCCCAGACCTGCAATTGCTTAGTTTTCTCTTTTGCTAAATTATTTTAGAGCAGTTTGTCATATTGACTTTTTTTTCCCCTCAGCCACATCACAGAGCCTGTGTATCACTGTTGAACAACAGGACTCAAATACTTTAAAACAACTAAGACAATACTGGCAGAGAAGAAAGCCAGAATTTCTTCACTGGCATCCTTGAGTTTGCCAGGCACCTGGCCCACAAGGGGCTGGGGCAGTACCTACAGAAGGAACAGGGCCCTCTAAGTTTCATGTATTTGTTTACATGGGATTTTATAGACAATATGTATTTCAGAGATATTGGAGGTACAAACTAAAATTAAATTCCTAAATTAATATTCTAAATTAATAGTAGCCTAGCCATATCTCTCATTTTGGTCAGTGTTGCCACACATTTGCATCAATGTCCTAATGTGACTGTTCATTCACATGCAGAATGAATTGAGAGAGGTGCTGGGAGGAAAGAGATCAAAAGTTGGCAGAGACTCCCTTCAAAGCCTTTCTTCCCATGGTAGATTTGTCTTTAATATTGGAGAACTGTCACTGCACAAGAATTACCAAAGAAAAAAGTCAGATGACAAAGAAGAGAACCTATAATTTACAAACCATTTTCACTTTTTTTTCCCCCCTCAAACATTCATCTCTCATACATTTCCTAATATAAAATTTCTGGTTTAGTTCTGCCTTCACTTCCTATACATGTCAGACAGCCTCTTGCCTCATAGAGACCTGTTTGGAATTACTTATCACCCTATAAAATAAGAGTTTAGTCATGTCTCTTATTATATGCATTTAGAAACATGTTCACTGTTACCCAATTTTTACTTTACAGCCAATCTGCACTAAGATATACTCTGGTTTGGGAACTTTTTAAAATAATTACAATTATTTTCTGTAAATTTGGCAAGTTACTTGCTAATATTTACTCATAAACCAACACTCAAACAGTTAATTCTTTATCACAAACATTTTTAACAATGTAATCTGCAGAATAATTCCCATGAACTGCCTTATCAAAATGGCAAAGAAAACAGCACTTAAGCAATAACCCATGCACAAAAATTCTCTATATCTTATTTCCCAATAATTCATGATTAGCCATAGATAAAGCATAAACCCTGACTGTTCAAAAACATAAAAAATATCCTGCAACTTCAACTTCCCAAGGAAGAAAAGATTCAAAATTTTCCAAATGGAAAATTACAAAATCACCAGAGGAGCAAAAAATATAATTTCAAGCTTTTGAAAAGATGAAACTGAGAAGCAATTTTCTAGAACTCTCAGCTTGCAAAGGCTTCAATTACTTGGATGTGGAATTTGTTTTAATTTTCCCTGTTTGAGGACTTGTTACTAGTCTTACTGCAGTCTCTACCAGCACCACTAATGAGGTCACTGTATAAGGGTTCAGAGCTGAACTGCTTTTCAGAAAATAATGTCTAATGCAGAAGCACATTTAATTACATTATCAAGTTTATGTTTATTGCCTCTTGATAAATTTCATATCACATTTGCTCCATTTACAACTGAAGTATTCTTCTCACAGCCATCTACAGAAGAAATAAAAGACAAGCCTTGAAGAGTGAGGCCACTCTTGAAAATATAATCATCCAAATGAAAAACACATGAACAAAAACAAACAAAAAAGAACTAAAAAATAACTGCAGACAGTCATGTGTATCAAAGCAATACAGAGGCACACCTGCCCTGCCAGGACACCTGCTGCATATGAGCAGTGTGAGCTCAGTAGGATTCCCAACAAGAAATGCAGTGTTTTCTGCATGTCAAATAAACTGCCCACACAAACTCAACCTGCAGCACCCAGGGTACTAAAGAGTCCAACAGCAAGCAGGGCACAAAAGGAGTTCCCTTTTCAGAATAAGAAAACTTTTAATGCTATTTGAGTGTATTTCACATTCAAAGCACAATTTCTCAAGCACCATATTTAATTCTGTTTAAAAGTTGAACTGTCTGCAAACAGCATGCTGTGCTGCACAGAAGCCAGTCTTCACAAGACTGAACTCTCAGCAGTACCACATTGTCCCTTCCTGTCCAGTCTGTGAGCAAAGTGTGTGCTGTGGAAATAGGTTCTTAGAGGGAAATCACATTATTAATAGAAATATTATTATATTACTATTTAGATAAATTAATAGGCAATTGATCTTATATATTCGTTCCTCTTTGCTTGCAGTGTAACTTCATATGCATATACTCAAGAACTCTGAAAAACTCTGATGCTTTAAGACAATGTAGAAAGTCTCTCTCTCATGTATTACTTTATGTAAGGAGATCTTAGAGATTAAAATACAAATACTTGAACAACTTTTCAGTTTGTGTTTTTCATCACTTCATTTCCTAACACTTTAGGCTGTAATGAGCGTTTCTAGTGTTTTACCTCTAATTTCACTTTGCAGTGAAACAATTTCCACTCTGTTGTTTGTGTATGATAGCAATAAACACAGTAAACTGTATTTTTCACTAATAGAGAAAGTTTATCTGATTTCTGTGCTGCCTTATCTCAGGGTAAGTGCTCTGAAAAGCTGAACAACAAACTTTTCTGTAACATTTTGAAGCAATTGAGAGGAAGATTCAGTTATTCATTCACAGGCAGGAGGTCAGGCCTCCCATCCTCCTCCTCCTGCACACAGATGTCGCCACACATGTTGTGAGAGGATGTGAGCCCCAAGGCAGCCCGTGTACTCATCCTGCCTTGGCCACAAATGTGTAATGAAGACGCCAGGAAAGAGAGCGCATAGGTGGTTGCAAAACAGAAACTGCACACAGAGAGGTCAGGTTAGGACACAAAGACAGGTTCAGCATGTTGGTGTTACTTTAACAGCTTCTGCTTAACTGTCTGAGTCCACTCTGACAGACCTGGGGCTAAAAGTCTGTCCCCCTGCTCTTTGTTCCTGCCTTTTCCAGATGGGCTGTAGAGCTCTGACAGGGAGAGGGAACGAATAAAATACTGATAGCCACAGCTATTCCAGTACAATAAAGGGAGCCAAACTGCAGCCAAACATCACTGGGAAAATGGGAAAAATTGCATTTTCCTGTCCTTATATTGGGGAAAGCCAAATAGTTCCCTTGATGCCTATATTAAACCCAGCCCAAGTAAATCAAAACATTCTGCTTTTTTAGAACAACTGACTAAAATTAATGTGCATTGCTTAGCTCCATTTTTGCCACAGCAGCCCTCCTACCTCATGGGCAGGAGAGAAGAATGGGAGCTGTGACCTGCAGGATGGATTTCCCACTTCTCTCTTGCCTACCTTTAACTCTGTGCAGGAGTACCAATGTGTGCTGCTCCCTCCTAAAGCTGTGCTCAGCAAGTGAAGCCCATCCATACACTCACTAAAGTCAAACGTAAATTACCTATATAAATATGAAGCCAAAACCTGCATGTACCAAATAGAAAAAGGCAGAAATCCTTAGCAATTGCTTTAGGACACAGACTACACAGATACATTTTTAGCATCGTGCTTGGGACTGTTTTGCAGAAGATGGTATCTCTTTGCCCCCAGACTTCTAATGTGGATTAACCTTTCTCATGAACTCCACTTCAGTAGCAAAATTAACAGTAAGAAAATGTTAACAAATATGATCAATGGAAAAAAAGAGAAAGGACTCTATTTTAAGAACTGTTGATAAACATGAGTTTGCTGAGATTTCAGATAGTTTATGTCTGGCCCCTGTGATAAGACAGAAAAAGGCAACAAAGTGTATTTTCTGGTTCCACCAGGGAGACTCTCAAATGGACTTTCACTGCAAACAGCTATTTGCACAAGTGCTTCATCCAATTAGGAACAAAACCCAAAGAACCCAATATGATTTGTCTGGCAATCAGGTATTCACAGTCAGTCTCTGGATTGTGCACACAGACACACAGAGGCACTTCACAAGTCATCAGTCTGGTAATCAAATATCGCTGTTATATAATAAATTTGACTAATGGGCACAGGGCACCTGCTGGTTTTGTTGCTGCTGCTATCACTAGCCAAATTTTATTAGCAAATAAAAGTTAAGATTGCTCTTCTTCCATTTCAGTAACTTGTGATAATGGTGACATTAGGATCCCTGTTCTGAGCATATAATTTTTAAGCTCTGTCTTCACTTTCATGAGTACAATCAGGCTTGTCAAAGCCACTAGTCTAAAAATCTTCATCTTCTTTCTCAGCTGAATTATTTATGCAGCCAATATTAAGTAAAGAACACTTTACATATAAATGTTTTATATCAACTTAATTAAAAGTTCCCCGTTCTCAGTCTCTCAGTACTGGCCTAGGTAATTTGCCTAATCTTTGTCTTCAGGGGGTTCTCTTGTGAGTAATCTAACCACACTGAACCTGTTAGGAATGAACAGTTTATTGCAGTGATATGTAATTTATTTTTTTCACCCTAATTGTATTTTGGCATCTGACTGAATTGTGAATCTTCATCATAGGCTGGATGAAAAAAAGCTCTTGCTGAAAGAGACAAAGAGTATTTCTTCCCTGAAAGGTGATTTAATGAGCTGTGGAAATAAAAGAGCTCTGCCAAAGCCTCCTTTTCAATTGGAACTTCTTCCACGCTCTCAGTCCACATTGGGCAGGGCAGCCTAAAATCACAGAAGTGTTTGGATACGAAGGGACTTTAAAAATCATCCGGTTCCAACTCACCTGCCATGGGCAGGGACACCTTCCACTGGACCAGTCTGATAGACCTGGCCTGGCTGGAATGCTACCAGGGATGGGGCATCCATGGTTCTCAGCAACC
>VZRX01003969.1:224522-243422 GCA_013398075.1 Notiomystis cincta | reverse complement strand
AAAAAAAAAAACAAGGAAAGCAAAACCAAAAAAAAATCAAACCAGAAAACCAGAAAACCAAAACCCACCCTAGAGTTTAACGAGAAACTATCAAGGCCAAGCACAGATTTTAAAGAAAAAACTTGCCAAAGACATAAAAGTCAAGATCCTTTCTAGATAGTGCTTGAAGGGCAGGTAAAATATTCAGTGAAGCTGAAACCACTGGATAAAGCTCAATGATATCTCTGTGCTGATGTTCACAGTGCAGGAAGAGCTGTGGGGACCTTTTCACATCAGAGCATTTCTAAGAATCACCAGGTCACATGTAAGAATCCATTTAAAATCTCCAGTGTCCGTAGAAGGCTTAATTATTGAAGTCAATTAAATTAATAAAGCCAAATCACCACCTGAACAACACGCCTGATAATATTCAGCCAAGAGTTTAAAAGAATTTGTTAATGAAATTTCCTGTTTACTACCTGCTAGTCTATAAAGCCCTATCCCTGAAATTGACTTCCACATCAGGTAAATAACCTAACAATGCTGAATGAGTAATTAAAAGACAGATAAAATTCATCATCAATAAAGGAAGAAATGTCCATAGGGAAAACATAAGTAAAAAATGATGTGCTTGAAATTATCTTTTCCTACTCAAAAAGGAATGTAGTATCTCTGATATTGATCAAAAATAACAGTTACTTTGATAAAAATATAATTTCAATGCCCAATAGTCTAAATGTAAATAAGAAATTGTTAGGGAAACAACAGAGAACAAAACATGAAGCATCATTATGTTTTTATATAAATCCTTTGGGTGCCCACGTTTTGAATCACGAGTGCAATTTTAGTAACCTCATAACACACACAGCAGAAAGGGGCAACAAAGGATGATTAGAAACAAAATTATTTTCTAAAAATAGAGACTGAATAGAAAAGGACTCTTCAGAGTGGAAACCTGACAATAAAGAAGGAGTATGCTCATTTCATGCTTCTCTATCAATGTGGAGAAGATGAATAGGAAGTGATTATCGACTGTTTCTCAGAACACCACAATTACCCAAGTCATGCTATTTAGTGCTACTTTTAAAAGCATAGAAGAATAAATATTTTTACATACTTCATAGATTATTTTGCCACAGAACACTGGGGTGATCAGGAAAACAAGCAAGTTCAAAAAGGAACTAAACTATTTATGGACAATAGGCCCATTGATGGACACTAACACAATTCATGCAGTCTTCAAGTTCAGTAGTGCTTTGACTGCAGATTTCCACAGTCTATGGAAGTGGATCACTCTACACTTATCCTGCTTTCACATCTGTTCATTACTTCCATAGTTAAAGACTAAAGATGGCTAAAGACTTTTGGTCTGACAAAGTAAAATAGTTCCTGGGGAGGGAGGTGGTTGTTGTTGTTTTGTTGTTTGTTTGTTTTCATTTTCTTGAAGTACTACGACATTCTGGTAAACAAAATAATGCTTTCCAAGGAAAAGAAGGAAGATATAAGTATTGATGTTTTCCAATAGGGGAAGTGTTTCTTGCTTGCAGTGCAGCCTTACAGGCAGTGGCTTTTTATCAGGCAACACCACAACAGTTTAGGTCATGTGCTGTCCACTTCTAGGATCAGTCTGCTGGATGCCCCAACACACGAAGGGGAACTGGCAAATTTGCCTGTGAGATGGGACTCACAACTTAGACTACATCAGTGAGAGCTGATGCCACCCCTTTATTAAGCTAATTCTTCAGCTCTGAAGAGCAACAGAGAATTGCAGTTATGTCATTGTTACTACCAAGCATGTGGCAGAAATATAACCTTCACATGCTTCCATTTGGTGGTGTGTCTCTCCCCATCAGGTTTAGTTAAAACCTTAATTTTTGTATGGATATACTGGATTTTACGTGGGAAAAATATAGATAACCTGAGGTTATTCCAAAAGTCTGGACATTGATTTGAGTCACTTATTCTAGTTGCTGTGATACTTTTTAATGAGTCTAAGAAAAGGTTGGAGAATTCTATCTCAAATTCTGCCTTTAATATACATTTTACTTCTCACTGACTCCAGAGAGAGCACTCTAAAGAAAGATACAGCTCCACAACAGCCACTTACTATGTTCATTGTCCTTTAGAGTGCAGTAGAAAAAAAATAGAATAGTGTCATATCTAGCAACTGAGTTGCTTGATTTATGCCTCTGTGTTTCCTCAGAGTTTTGAATTTGCATCTTCATCATTTTACATTTGTTCCTACTAATGGTGTACTCTCAAGCTATTTCCCATTACATACTTATTCCCTTTATTGTTTGCAATATTGAACTATAGTGACTGAATTCCACCCCAACACAATTTCTCCAAGGTCCCATCTTTGTTATGACCAAACCTACCAAAGCATTCCAGTTTTCAGCTCTAGGAAGTATTTTACAAACTTAAAAACAAATTTAAAAGTAAGGAAGATATTAAGATGGTCTGCAAGTTCTTTGGAGAAAAGGAAAACACGTGCAGTTACAGCTGCATTCATACAAAATGAGGAAGCACAGAAGGTTTCAATTGCTTCTTTACACCAGTAAAGAACACCAGTGCCCTTCTCACCCCACATCCTCTAACATACATTATAAAGTTCCTAAGAGGTTGTTACAAGCCATCAGTGACTGACTGCCTCCTCCTTGGGAAGGGATACAGAGGTGGAAAAGATGCACCATCTGGCCACACTGACTCTGCACCAGCCCAGGGCCCTCTCATGCCCAGGAAATTCCTCACCACCACCATGCCAGGACAGCATAAACAGGCTACACCCAGGAGAGCCATCAGAAACTCTTTGAAAGTGACTTATTCCTTTTAAATACATAGATCTTACAAGACGGCATCCAAGGTTTTTGTGTCTAAGCAGTATCTCCTTAGGAGAGATGCTGTCACTGGGTCAGTACCAAGAAAACTTTTAAAACAGGACAGGAAGAAACATTGTGCAACAATTCCCTATATTCCACTACTAACCAAACCATTTCCCCTCCAAATAATTTTTTTCCAGCCATTCATAGTCAGAGAAGGCTTTGTGATCTATTCAATTTTCTGAAGACAGACAGTTCTCATGAACTTATCCTCTAAATCAAAACAACCTGTCAATATCCTGGGTGCAGAACACGAAGGGACTTCATAACAGACCTTGCTAAGGTCACACACATGTGACCATACCCAGCATGTCAAAGACTTGCTGCCAGGTTTTACACCAACCCAATCCATTTTCTGGGCACTGCCACATCCTTTCCTGTCCTGTCAGATGAATACTGAGGAAGAGCTTTGCAGTGGCAGAGCCCTGCAGGACACACACAGCTCCTCCCACCCTGCTGCAAGCAGAGCAGCAGTGCTACAAGGACCTCTCACCGTGGGGGCACCTGACCAGCCAGGCTGGATATACAGAGAGCACAGAGGGCAGGCAGCCAAAGGCACAGAGAACAAGTGAGTTCCCTTAAGGTTGCTTGGACTGCACAAGATCCAAGTAACGAGGGGTGGATCCTCAGACCTGTGTTAACAGTCTATTTCTGGGATTTTCCTGTTCTCATTTCCTTCACCAAAACTAAACCTGCTTTTTCACAAGTCCTTTCAATACTTCCCTACACTGACACATTCTGGATCTATTCCAATATAAATAAGGCAAACTTTTACTTTACTCTTAGTTCGGTGGGTGGTGGTTTTTCTGTTTGATTTTGGTTAGGGTTTTTTTTTAGCTAAGTTTTTATTATTATTATTATTATTGTTGTTATTATTGAAGTTTATGGCACTGTGCAATTCATCTTGAAGTGATTTCAGAGTCATGCACAGACCAGAGAAAAGCCTGCTGAGAATAAACATGTTGTAAACCAAATTACACCTGAAAAGGCAACACACTGTTTCAAATGACATATGGCTGCTGTACAGAACACAGTGTAGAACATTAAAAGGCTAGAAGCTGGGGAACTGACTCAGTGCATGTAACAATACAGATTACTAGCATTGCTCTATTTATTTGGGTAGCTTTTAAAAACAAAAATGACACAAGGTTGATACCACAGTTGTGCATAAATTTTATCACCAGCATAGATGAGCCATTTAGAAGGTATGCAGAGAGATATTGCACTTTAACTTCAGACAAGGTCTATTTAAAAAATAGAAATGTCTTTATTGGGTCAAGCTGCTATAGTTTACAGCAAGTGCAGAATCACATAAAGTGAATATCAAAATTCTCAACAGCAGGTTTTCTTCTGAATTCAATCCAATCTAATAAATCTACTGTGGCTCTGCTTTCTCTGTTCACTTTGGCTCTTATCTAAATGACAAGTCTTGTCCATGTGCCATGGATAAGTATAGCATCGTGTCAGGGAAATGACAGAAGCATCCTCAATTCTGCCAGACAAATCACAGTAGATGGGACATTATTTTTTCTTTTGCTATTTGACAGTGCCATCTGTAACTTCTGCCAATTTTCATGCATTACTCAAGGCAATTGCTTTCCTTTTGTTAAGAAGAAAAGAAGGTTGTGACAGAGCTAGCCATCAAAGTTAGGGCACCCATCTTTGTGCAACTTTTATAACACTCCTACCTGCAACATGGAAGACAGGCAAAATGCCAACAGAATACATGAGGGAGTCAACAGACCGACAAAGAGAAATGCAAATTAAAACAAAACGTTTGTGCTCAGTGTTTTGTGATTCAAGGAAACACTACAATCATACATGACCTGCTTTGTCCTTAAGGGCTAGAATGGGCACTTGATTGGAATATTAGTACAGGAAACAACAGGCTCATGTGGCTGAAGGCACATGATCTAGAAGGAAAACAGCTTGTTGTGCTTCATACTGAACATATTTCTACCTTTTTTGTGGAAAAATAACACTCTAACTTCCTTCATGCCATCTGCCCTACACTGAGTTCCTCAAGTATTGCAGGAAAAGGAAAGAAGAGTAGGAATCTTCTGTAACATTAATGTTGTCAACATATAAAAGTTGTCTCTACTAAAATTACAAGTCAAATGGTGGACTTGGTCTCATAATCATTAAACACATCAATTAGGTTTATCTTGTATGTGCAAGGTCATTGTAGGAGAGTTTGAAGCATTAAAGTGCTCCAGATATACACAGTCTTGAGCAACATTTCTGCCTGAGTTCTCCTGTGATAGGGATTAAATCAAAACAGCCTTTTGTTTACAAGACTCTCCCACAGCTTGGCTTAGAAGATTCCTGCATGCTGAGGACTGTTGCAACTTTTCTACCTTCCTCTGCTCAAATAAGGTCTTAGTCCTCAATATAACATTTTGCAAGTTGAGCAGAGCAGTAGTACTCTTTGTCTCAAAGGTGGTAAGACATGACACAAGGAATCCCTGAGGTTCTAGCTGGTTTAACAAGTAGTTTTCTGCATGAATTGGAGTCTATTTTATGGATGCTGGCAAAATAGTAAGTACATGTCTAAATTAGTATTATAGCCATTAGCATATGGTTAAAAACTCAAAGAGAAAGAAGGGAGTTCAGGATCTATAAGGTATTGAGTCCTATCTTCCAAAGGCATCCACAGGGGACTGGATACTTTCTAAAAATAGAACTGAAGACCCACAGTCTAAATTTGAGTGCCTTTAGGTGCAAGTGTGCATGTTTCAACCACTTAGTCTTAATTATTTTTTTTATTTTGAAAGCTTTTTTTGGAATAGTCAAAGTCAAAAAGCTCAAATCTTTATCATGCAAGCTATGACAGATGGGATCCCTTTGAATCTGCTGTAGAAACAGATTCAGAAGGAGTATCTGCAGTATTTGCTGCAGATATTTCCAGCAAAAATCAGATGCCTTCATGGAAGAGATGAGGTTTTTTAACATTCTTACAAATTAAAAATCACAACTAAGTTAATAAGTTCCTAGGTGATCTTACAGAGCATGTTAAAGTCCTTCTTGAGCTGGGAATAACAGGCAAATACTGCAGAAAATATAACCTGTCGAGTTCTGTCCTAATGCCAAAGATGTAATCACTCTTGTCAGAAACATTATTGTGTCATACAGTAAGATTTGAGAATATTAAAATACCAGAGCAGACATTTGATATTAAAAACATTTCTCATGAAATTACTTGCTGCACATTGACAAAATATGGAAGCTCTGTGGGCTTGTTTCTTTAAAATGATACATTTGCTTCTGACAGAAAGAAATTTAAAGAAATTATGTACAGACTGATTTCCAAGTCATGCTCAAAACCAAAAATCCAAGTTCTATAGCCTTTGAGGATTATATTGAACATGGTGATAAATGATGTGCAAGTAGGTGAAATATCCTGTATGAAAAAATAAATACAGGGATTACAGAACTCACAGCAAATTCTGCACAGGCAACTCTCTAGTGCATTAATATTTTCATTTAAGTCAACTTGTATTATCTTGTTTCTTTGAAGCTGTAACAAGAACCATATAAATTCTCCTGAAGTCATTAGGCACAGAGAGCTACTAAAATGCACCTGTAAGTGCAGTTAAACCAAGTAGAAAATGTGTAAATTAAATTAACTAAATTAGGGGGAAAGTAGAACTTTCAGTATGGAGAAGCAATTGATACTTAATGAAGACTCAAAAGCAGTTATGGGCTAAACACATCACTTCCCTTTTGATGCAGTTCTTAAAACAACTCCCAGCAGGATAGCATAGGAAGCTGGGGGATGCTGAACAGGTCACCTCCTTCTGCACTGCATTCTTAAAGGCTGGAATGGAAAAACTGAGAGAAGGATGGTAAAACACAGGTCCTGCTCCAGCCATTTTGGGAACTTACATCTGCTTCTGCAGAAGAAGCACTAACGATACTTTCCTGCTCTCACCACCCCACCACTCCAAAAAAGAGAGGTACATTATGGAATTAGTCTCCAAGCCTGCTTGTGAGATCCTTTCAAGGACCTCCTCCACTTAGTGTCAGAGTGCTCTTGAGGCACTTAGGGGCCTTTCTGACAAAGGACCAAGCTGACCATATCTAAACAAAGAAGTAAAAATATGGGATGCCTGACTGTCATGAAGAATTCTACACCAGATTCCTTCCCATCCTGCCAAAATGGTCCAAACCCATGGCTTTAGCCTGTTGGTAAGAGGTTTCTTCCCCAGTTCTCTTTTTCTGGTCTTCTAATAGTATTTCTCTTTGAATATATGAAACCCTTTTTAGACCCATAAAATTACTTTTTCTTTTTTTCATGCAACTAATCTCATTTCTCTAGTGCATTCCAAAATCCAATTCTTCTGTGATAAGGCAATAAGATGCCACTTAATCTTATCAGCATGAACTGCATAAAGCTAGAGAGCTTTATACTGAGGCTATTCCTTCATTTATGTTAGAAATCACACATCCCCATCTCTGTCACTATTTCTTCAATCCATCAGTGTCCAAACTCTGAAGAAAAATGTTGGGTTTTTTCTGGACAAACCCTGTATTCATGATATATTCCCATATTTTGATCATTCATTAGGGGTTCTGCTAAAGCAGTTTCTTGTTAAAGAGCATAAATAATCTTCAGTATGTCTGACCTCCACTTCACTTCCTCATTGAAGATCATGCTGCATACCCAGTAAGTGCATGATCAGAACTGAATATGCAAGTATGGCAAACATTGCCTGAGATGCTGCCCCAAAATAAGCAACAAACAGGTATAAAAAGATTTATGTAATTACGGAATATAATTTGTTCATTTAATTAAAAGTGTGGGCTGCATAAAATAAAGAAATTGTGTTTTTATCAAGACAGAGTTTAAAGGGTAAGTATTCTTAGAGCAGCTGACTGGGATCATTTCAGCTGAGATATACTCTGAGCAGAGAGACAGATCTATCATTTACAGTAATAAAAAGTCATAAATGTCTCTATTAAAGAGTGGTGTTCTGCATAAAGAGGAATAAAGGACTGAGGGGTCTCACAGGTGAATGTTGAATATATGGGTAAGTATTTTTGTCATAGAGTAGTTCCAGACACTGAACAAGAAGTCAGGTTTGAAACCCCAGATTGACATTGATTCAGGTGCTAGCTTGAGGCCATGCTTTGGATAAGTGTAGTATTGCTCTTTGTGTGGAGCACAACGGATTTTCCTATTGCAGCAACAGCAACAGAACTGCATTAAAAAAAATTAAAGTCTGCCTACCGAGCTCTTTTGAGGCTGTAAAACTGTGTAACTTTGTGCCAAAACCTACCATTTAAAAAACAAAGAAAACAACAACTATTTTGTCTTTAAGACTATTTCCTCTGATAATACTCCAACACATTTAACAAAAACAATATTTTATAGAACAAAACAAAGCAAAAAAGCAAAAAGTCAACATTCTACAGAAACACTACCCCACAGGCACCAAGGCTGGTGACTGCTGAGCCTGAGGGATGTTTCAGTGTATGACATCTGCCAGGTAACTTCTGCCTCCAAATGAGAGACTTCCAGTAAATATACTTACTGATGAGGGGACCAATATGAGAGATAAAAACCTCCCTTAAGTTTTAAAGGAATAGAGTCTACAATATTTTGAGGTTAAAATTAGCTTTAAGTCATCAGCTTAGTATTGACACCTGCCAGGAGATACGTGAATCTCTGGGGTCTTCTGAAGTGGAAAAGCAGAATTTTTACCTGGTAGCAATATGAGTCATCCGCCTTCCCACCCCTAGAAATCACCTGAGAGAAGTTTTACACAAGCTGCAGTCCTTGGCAGGTGCTCTTTGCTCTGGCTCATGGTTTACTGCTTCACATCCTATAGCTGTGCCATGACGTTTTCCTGCTGGCTCTGCGGCCGCTGCCCTCAGGCCTCTCACAGCCGCTTCCTCACCAGGACACAACTGCCTGATATTTGCAAGCTTTATACAACAAAGGAGAAACAGTTCCTTAATGAAAGGCATTTTAATGCCTTTTCTGTCAGTACATTCAGCCATGTTTCCCTCAGTTGAAATAAAATCCCATATATTTTAAGCCTTTTCTGATAATGTTATGTTACATGTTTTTTTCTTCCGATGTTTTACAAAAGGGTTTCTGTGAAACTGAGTAGGCAATTTTAAGTTGGATTTTTAAAAGCATCATTTTGTTTCAAAGAAAGCAATCAAAGACTCATTTCTAGTGAAGACAAAGACTGATATTCCAGAAATAAATTTATAAACTGGGGGTTATGAGCAAGGGACACTCTCAGAGCTCAGGCCCCACATGGACACCTTATGAGGAACTGAGGGCTGGGGCCCCAGTTTAGTACCTTAATTTTGGTTATGAACTTACAAACAACCTCTGTGATGCCCGTGGTGGTTTCTGATGAAGGTGCCCTTTCCAGCACAGTCAGTGAGGGATCCCATTTTCAGGTCTGTGATGGAGCAGAGCCGTGGGGCCAGGCAGGACTGAGGGCTGAGCAAGGTAACTTTGGCCCCATTATTGACCTGCACTCACAGACACCATGGTGCCATGAGGCTTTACCGAGCAGGGCCTTTGGGAGGGGGCAAGGGCAAGGAGGGAAAGGCATGCAAATAATTAAGCTTTGTTTTGTGGCCTAGCTCATGTGAAAATAAGAGATTTAAAAAAAACCCAAATCAACCCCACCACCAAACCTTAAATGAAAACTGGACCAAATGCATTTTAAATGGTCACTCTCGCTAGAAATTGCTGAGAAAATAAACACACATCTACATCTTCAAACATTCTAAATAGGACAGTTAGACTTTTCCAGTTAGTAAAACCACTGTACCTTAAATTCATTTATTATATAATGTATTTAATATTAACACACATCAGATCTATCACTGACTGCAAACTATGGGGGTTTTTTCCATTAGATCTAAAAGCCTTTATAGTATAGTCCACCTTTAGCACTAAAGGGCTCCAGTCAACAGGAGGCTCTGAAACAAATTGTTTTAATTGAAGCCCTTTTAAACTCAAATTTTTTAGTTCATCCATGCCAGGAAATACTTCATAGTGGGGCAGCCATCAGACTGCTGTATGAGTAAGGTGAACACTCTAAACATACATTAATGTTGAGGCTTAAGGGGCTGGGAGTGGTTTCTGTGAACTACTTTTGTTTGCCACATGCCAGCTCTAAGACAGCCAGGGATGTAGTAAGGGGAGTTTAGCACAGTAGTAGAAATTCTGCCTCTCTAGGTGAAGTGGTCCCAGATAGATGATGGGATTTTGTTCATTCTGAAAAGCACCACAAAACAATGACAGTTAAGAGCTGAACACTTCTGGAGTAATTTTTAAACGTTTGTTAACTCAAATGCCACGGTAACATTAAAACATATGTGCTATCACTGTCAGAGACAAGCAGCTTCAGGAGTTCTCAGAAAACAAAACCTACCTACAAATTCAGTCCTAATCCTACTGCCTCTACTGTCCAGTTGGTTGGGTAGCCCAGCTTACTACAGGTAAGACTCACCCAGCTCCCAGACTTGTTACCTTAGCTTAAAAGTCATATTATCGACTGTACTACTTTATTTCAAAGAGATATGCAGGTGGTTTTCTGTTTGTAAGGAACTTTCTGTTGGCTACAGCAGATGCTGGTTCTGATTCTATAAGTTTACATACCCAAAAAGACTATGAAAATATTAGTTAGATCAAGAATCCAGAATAGGATCAGAGAAGAAATATCTAAATATCTTTAAGTGCCAAGTTAATTTATGACCAAGTACTGAGACCAGGTAATGGTGGAAACAACTGAGACATGAAATCTATCTATTTCAACACTTCCTCTGGAAATGTTCCATAAAGCTGGAGGAGACTGGAGCTCAGCCTGACAGGATTTGGATGTCTGTAAAACCAACCTAAATAGCAAACTAAATCCTGTGTATGAGGGTATTCTGAGGAGGCCAGTTATCTAAATATAAAACTTTGAATTTTAATTGTCATTTGTTAGAATAGAATTCTGCACTTAGGGAGACAAGCCTCAGTTGGAGGTAACACAGGAAAAACGACCTTTGCTGAAACATCTTTTCTCCTTCACATCTGTTGTTACAATACTCAACTGGTACTGCAGTCTTTTAATGCAAGCGAGATTGTTCTATTTCTATGCAAAGTAAACATAAATACAGCTGAACTGCTCAAAACTCCAGGTCTCAAACAGTAGCAGTAACTCCGGAGCGTAGAGCAAGCCTGGAAGCATGATACTGATGGAGTTGTTTAATAAACATTTCTGTGCAACGTCAAGACAGCATTGTTTATTCTCTATTCTGCTTCAAGTTCTGTGCTATTTAGCTTATTTCTGAAAGGGTAAGGTTCTGACATGAGGCATTGATTGAGAAGCTTCATTTCCATTAAAAACAAAAACCACTGTAATATTCATGACTGAGACAAAAACTTCAAAGACAATCTAGAGGTGAATATAACAAGAAGAGAAGTTTTTTTCTTAACCTGCTACTGTTTACATGCTGTTTACTTATGTGGGGTTTTTAATCCCTGGAGTAGCTAATACTGGAATTTGTACTTGGCAATTTTATTGCAGATCCTTTCCATCAGAACTTGTATGAATAACAGATCAATCCACCTGTCAGTGCAGATGATCTTATCACAGAAAGGTAAGAGCACTGCTCTTTATGTTACAAATGCAGCATACTCCAACAGTTACCCCAAGGAAGGTTTATAGAGTAGTTTAACCTGCCAAAAGCAACAGCTTGCTACTAAAAACAAACAAAGCAAGACTCTACACCAATAACATATTGGCTATTTTTATCTTGTTGATCATGAGAATGTTAGTAAATAAAGCTTGCTTTGTTTCAACAAATAGTTTGATAGTCACAAGTACAGAGTAATCTGTGTTCTTAAACACTCCAAAAGAGATACAACCATAATCATATTCATTTTCTAATACCAAAATTCTTCATTATAAACAAGTCAGTAAATAGCAGTAAACAACTCCTAATAAGAACCTATTTAATTTATTCCAAGGCCTTACTTGTAACACTGTAGCACATGATGTTCTCAAGCAAAGGTCAGACCTATGCAACAAAACGTAATGTCACAGAAATTTCCCCTAGTAGAGGCAATTCAACAGGAAAAAACCAGGGCAGCCTGGGAATATCCAGGTGAGACAGAGGCTATTCATGCAGTTGAAAAACTTTGGGAAAGCCTATGAGCTAAATCATAAGAGACATGTAAGTGAAAATAATCAGAGCAAGCGATGTTGCCTACAGGTACCATTACAGTGCTACCATTCTAATGCATAACTGTTATAATGGAAGTATTAGGCAATTATAGAATTTTCTCTTATTCCAAGAAATGGAAGTGAAAATTTCCCACATTATCTGTTCCACACTGGGTTTACTGGAGCTTTTTTTTGATCATTGCCTCAGAAGGACTTCAGTCACTTGTAAAAATTTGCATTAGTAGAAACTCCTCCTTTTGCTCTTATGAATAATATTCACATTTTTAAAAAAAAAATCTTGCTATGTATGTGTGTTCCTTGTCATCAGGAATGTAATTTTTACCATTCCTGTGGAAGATACTACTTAGCTGTTCCCATGCAGGTCCCAAATGCTCAGTCTCCTGGCACTAGCAGGAGAGCCCAGGCTGTTGAGGCAATAGGCAGAGAAACCCAAGCACAAACACTCTCTCACTGCTGGGTTTCAGTGCTTCTGCTCCTCTCACCCAGGCAGTATGGCAAGGAAAGCAGACTGGCAGGTGGGACGAGAGCCAAAATGAGAGATTGGAAAAAAGCACAGGCAGAAACGAGAAAGCTGCAGGTGGAAGACCAAAAGGACAATATAACTTTTGGGGTTTTGTTTCTGTTGCCTTTTACTGCTACGTTTGTAACCTGGCTGTCCCCCTACATAGCTTTTGTTTTATGAAGTCAAATGTTGTACTAGATTCCTTTTCTTGGTCTATATTTATCTATCTATATTTAGTTTATTGTTTAACTTAACAGACAAGTATTTGCATAATCATGTCTTCACCTGCCACTGTGAACATGCACAAAAATCCACATATGTAGAAATCTGCAGCATTCTCAGTTTAAAAAAAAAATCTTATATGGTGTCCTTGCTCAATAGAACTTTTTAATATAAAGTAACAACATATAATAATGCTAGTTCAAATGTCCCTAAGAGAACTTCTTTTTAGTTCTTTGTAACCATCTTCTGTGGTATAGCTGTGATGTTATCAGATGTGAAATGGCTTCCTATTATTTGTGATATCACATGGGCATATGATGAATGAAGAATGAAATGGTACTTCTGCACTGAAATCCCTTTTAGATCTTGGCATCAACAACCCATTGGAAATGCACATGCACTAACATGACTGATGTTAACATTTATGATGTTGAAGCAGCAGATTTTTAACATGACCTATAACTAGACTCAGCCTACAATATAAATCCATTCTTCCTTCTGCTCATAGGAATAGCTTTAAAGCGATTTTTATTTTATCACAGCTCCTTATTTCTCCCAAGACCAGTGAACTCTACAGAGCCACTATATCTTCACTATATCTTACTCCCTGTAACTTCTATTTGGGTGCCACATAATATATGATCCTCTCCATGCATTTGGAAAAAACACTCAGTGCATCAAATACAGCGAGTCAATGTAATAATATAGATGACTGGCTATGTAACATTTGATACTTAATCCCCTCACCCCCTCTCCCCAAAAAACAAGAAACCAAAAAGACCAAACACACACACATACTTTGTTCTTGACCAGGATCAGTTAGTTATCTTTCACGTAATGCATACTTCCCTCTGGCTTTGATATTAGCCTGAATAAAAGGATTATGACCACAACTGTGGAAATCCAGCACCTTCTGCTGTTCCACAGATAATAATCCAACAAATGCTCTGTATACTCAGATTGTTTCACTGACATCTCTATTTACACAAGCAGCAGTAGTTCCTGCTTTCTCTGAGCCGTATCATCCCTGCAGGCACCAGACCAGCCTTACACGCCTGGGAATTGCTGCTCACAACTCGCCTGTTGCATATCACCTACTGCTTCTTGGAAGCAGCCCTTTTTCGTTAACCCTTGGCACTCCCATCTTCTAAATCACAGGGTCAGGGCTCTTTCACAAGCATTTCTGCAGCTTGTGTAGCCACAATCTAATGAATGACTGTTCAAATTCATAGACAATAACCTGGAAAGACACTGAGGTACAATTAGGAGAGAAACTTGCAGTTATTTAACCACTTGGGTCCTAGCTCTGCACAAACACCTTCATTCCAAACAGTGGTTGTTCTGACCTCAATGAAGTTGGTTTTGACACAGCTAATTACCACAAAAATTTGCCTGATCAGGGCCTCTGCTACCTCAGCAGTGAACGTCTGATCAACAGAGCCGTTAGAATGCTTGTAGCCATCTTATGCTAAAATTTATCCTGTGAACACAACAGCTGCTGCCTGCTTTGTGCTGCAATAGTGTTACAATTCGGAACATCAGCTACACATCTGTCAAGTATTAGGTATTTTTCACATAGACCCTCTGCAGGATGATCACTGGGTAAAATCCTTCAGGAGATGCTTGTTCAGATTAATCATGACATAAAGGAAGATATGTGAGTGTAACTGAATGGTGAAGTTGCTGTGCTCATCTCTCATGCCATCACCCAGAGGTGTGAACAGGCAGCTTGTCTGCACAGAGCCACACCACACTCCTGCAAAGACAGGCTCTGCAGCTTGGTACTTTCAGTCCTACAGACACTGCAGGCAGCTGACCATTCTAGGTCATCTCTCCTGAATGAATTGTTAATACATTTACAAAGCTGATTAGTTGAACTGACCCATCTTTTTGTCAGCTCTTCAGTTTGGCTTCAGAAATCCCATAATAGGATTTACTCTTTGCAGCAGCTTGCATAGGAGCCCTGTAAATTCAGTCCAGAGGGCTTTTACTAAAGGAAAATGAGGTGGTGTATCATTTCACTGCAGTGCACTTCAAATACATGTGCAAAAGCACAAAGACTGCCCAAGTTCAGCACTGATTTGCATGAGGTCATATCAATACAATTATTGTTCCTGCAAAAAGCACATGTGCTGTAGCAAATTCAAACTGCGCTGCAGGGACACGAAAGAGGGAAAGCACGGAAACTTCCTCACCAGCTTCCTGGCCCACTGAACAAAAAAGGCAGCAATCAAGAAATTAGACTAAGTAAAGCAGGAGACCTACATTTGGCAACTCTTCTCTACATGCAGCTCCGTGTCAGAGGAGCAGGGAGCAAAGTGCTTCTGGTACCACATTTCAGTGCACAACCTCCATTCAGCCACACAGAAGTTTGTTAAACTCTGCACATTGCTGAAATTTTACATTTTCGGTTTCAACCATTCTCAAGGTTTTTCCTAAAATAAAACATATCTAATAGTTATTAAAAACAACCTATCTAAAATAGGAACTTTAAATTTAGAAGAAATAGTATGTTTGTGCATATGTTCTGTGCTGTTCCAAATCTGAACAAATACTGCAACTTTGAAAATGTCACATCACTGAACCCTGGGACATGTCAGACAAGTTAAAAAGAGTGAGGGAGCAGTGGGAAATATTGTGGAAAGTTCTAGTCTCCTCTCAAAAATGTAGGGTTAGACAGAATTCACAGAGAGGAAAAAAGGTTGTGTAAATAGGCAAATGCTTGTCATTAATGTCCAAGATTTGAAATCTAGAAAAACAAACAGATAAATGAAACAGATCTTCAAAATTGTGAATGTCATAGAGATAGTAAGGTAAGATGCCCATTCACCATCTCTTTCAGTGCAAGGAGCAAGTGACCTTGAAGGGGGCTAGCAAAAACCAAACTCAAAACAAACAAAAAGGGCTGTTTTTTCATACAGAATTCATAAAGTTGTTGATCCCATTGCCATATAACAGTGAAAGTTTATAAGTTCTTATTAAAGAGAAACTAGACATTTTGTGGAAGAGATATATGCCAGTAGTTACTCTCTACATAACTTTACCTCATCATGTTTCTGTGTTAAAAATACTTGGGCTAGGGGAAGGACTAGAGGGTGGCAGACATATATGTTTGTCTTGTTCTCATTCTCAATCCTAGATATTTGCTTTTGATTTTTATTGGAGGCAGGGCATTCAGATATAGTGGTTTTATTTTAAAAAATTAAAACTAAAAACCAGCTATGTCCATGCTGTTACCTCTCATGTCACTGTAAGCCATAAAGAACAAGTAATATGTCTGTTTCTGAAATCCCAGAGATTTTAAAAAGGCCTCAATTAGACAGATCCTAGAACACATCTAATGGGGTCCTTGTTTGTATCATCTTTATTTTATTCCTCCCAAAGGCTGGCTTGTACTGACTTTTCTCCTTGCATGCCCAGTCTAGTCCTAAGAAAAACAATGAAGAAAGGGGCACATGGCATGGAGTTTATCTCAGCTCACATCCAGAGGGGTCACATTATATCAAGGGGGAAATTCACTGTCGACTTGTAACTGTTATATAAAGGAGGGAACTTGGCCAACAAAATAAGGAAAAAGAGGCTTCAGTAGGCTCTCCCAGACAGTGATTCAGAGTTCTACACCTACTCAAAAATCCTCTGAAGGTGTTTCCATCTCTCCTAGGCAGACTAGAAGACAAGCCAGCAAACACAGACATCCAAGGAAAATGGCTAAATTTAGACAGATAAATACTTCTTCTTGTGCAGATTGGAAATAAAGACAGAGCCTAAAGAGATAACTATCAAATAAATTGCCAGTGATTGCTTTTGAACTGCCCAGGAATGATGGTATTTTATCTTGTCATCACATCTAATAAACAGAAAATGCAATTGAGTCACTCAGTAGGCAATTGGATTTGATTTTTCATTTCCCTTCGATGCTTATAATTCCATTTTGTGTTAGCAGCAGAGAGGGCTGGGCTGTGACAGTGATAACAGATAATCTAGTAGTGCATATTTTTTCCTAGAACATCATGAAAGTAGCAAGTCGTGATAACCTCTAGCAGCAACAAGATGAGACTAAAGATGAGACTTTCACATAGAGGCTTTTGCAGCATTACTGACATCATTACTCTGCTGCTCTGGAGAAATCAGTTGGCATTTTTCAGCATAATAGAGCAACCTTCCTTCACCAAAATGCTGGTGTTAGCTGAACTACTCTGGAAAGCCTGGAGGGACTCATTTACACAGGGGTTAATGGTCTAAATTCTGCACTTCTGTTCCCAAAATCCAAGCCTCCATGCAGACATTCTCCCAGTTTTCATATCATTCAGCAACCTTTGCCTTCTGTTCTTCTGATCAAATATAAATTGCATGGCTTAGCTTTTTTCCACAGCTGTACAAACTACTTCAACTAATGGTTGCCTAACTTTCACAAGCATAACAGCATTTGTATCACAACCCAGCAAATCCTCCAGACAATTCCACTCGATTCCTCTTCTAAAAGTCCTTGAATTAATGTAGGTTCATAATTATCCAAGTATACTCTTAATTGTTTTCAGATCAGTCCTCTTATTATGATCTTTTTTTCAGTCTCTCTCAATTAGGCTCAGTTTAAGTGCTTCCAGCTGAAACATCCCAAGATAAATATTCTTGTGACTACCATGACAATTCACAGTTCAAAGCACAGCATAAATGTAGCAGAATTTATCTCTTTGGGAACCCAAAAGTGAGACAGTATCTTGAACTGGAAAGTTAGAGAGATGAAGTTGAGCCTATTTGTCTCCTGCTGGTTTAACTCAGGGAGTGCTCTGTGCTTCTGACCTGTGGTACAGGGGCACCTGACACTGCAATAACTCTGAGGCACAGGAATAGATTACCTGCAGTGCTTATGGAAATGTCTAGCAGAGGGAATTTTTAAGAACATGTTGGACTAACTGCATCTGACAGTTGCTTAAGTAAAGTTGACATTACTTTCAGAAAAGGGGATTATCTTTCACGGGTTTTTCCAGACCTATTTTGTAGAACTTCATGGCACATCAGCATTAAAACCACGGCACAAATTTATAAAACAGCAGCAGTTCACATATCTTGGGGTGTGGTGTGACTGTAAGGCCTTCTGAAGCTCCTTCCAGCCTGACTTACCCCAGTTCTCTGGGTAGCTGTACAGATTGCCATGGATCCACTGCTCTCCTCTGTGCACCACTGTGATTTTAGAGGGCAAAGCATCAAATGTGGAAATTTATAGAGGAGGCTGGTGACATACCTGCCTACATATAACCATGGTTCTTGTACTGCACATTTCTGACACTTAATCCTGGTGTGTGCACACATCCCCCGTCTGTTTCTCTCTACACTGTGATCTGTTTGTACTCCTCTTCTATTTCTCTCTGCTGTTCTCTTTTTCTCTGGAAAGAACCACATTCTGAGGATTTTGGTGGGCACTTCCATATGTTTAGAATTTGTCCAAAGTGTTTTACAATTCTGAAAGGTCTTCACATCTGACTGAACAGTATTTACAGATGAATATTCACAACAGTGAAAAAAAACTTGTTCAAAATTTAATTTGCAGTAAAAGTAACAACTTGGCTGCTACAGCAATAAACTTTTATGTAACTAACTTTGTGAGGCAGTGAACAATTTTTCCTATATATAATGGATTAGAAGTATGTAATATATTGAGTCAGCCCTAAGAACTCAACATAGAAATAAAGAAACAAGACATTATCATCTTAGAAAAAACTTCAACATTCTTGAGTTCAGTATAACTAGCTTCATTACGAACTAGTATAAATGAGCTTTTGATCCATGGTGCAATTTACATGTACTTATAGCGTGTTATAAACCCACACAATAATTTTATTTCTTTCTCTAGAATTTGCTTCTTAGCAAATGTTTTCTGACAAGAAAACAGCTTCATGGCTCCATAAGAATGAGAATATTTGAAGATTCTGGTGACACATAAAAACTACCTATGTCCAAAACACTATTAAAGCTGTAAAGCTGGTCTATTTCTTTTTCCCTTAAACTTAAGAACTACATATCTCATATTCCAAAGCCACATTTTTTCTTTATTACTATTATTATTACTATTATTATTATTATTACTATTATTATTACTATTATTATTATTATTATT